>JAWDJV010009935.1:0-13419 GCA_033119285.1 Teratosphaeriaceae sp. CCFEE 6253
CAATCCGACGGATAGTCCTCTACCTAGCCTAACGATTCGAGGAGATGTTTCCTAAGATATCCGGGAAGCGACGACTACACCCTTACGAGTTCGAGTAAACGATGCTCCAACTACGATCTATGTTCTAGACCTACCGGCAAATTAATAACGTCGACGAGCACAATTACTTGTACGTTCGAGAAGCCGTACTAATAGGAAGTATATTCCACCTAAGTAGAGAATACCTTATACCAACGGGGATTGCCATCTCTAGACAAATAAGAGATCGCGTACAGACCGTTATATAGCGATATAAGGAGATCGAGTAGATCTAAGTCAAATACTAGGACGATAAGATCCTAGAGTAAGAAATAAAACGGCAATACACGAACTACATATTATAGTAGTTAATACTACTACTTATGCTAAGTGGAATTATACCTACGACTTATATAGGAAGGATCTTCTAACATTACTAAGCTACTCTTAAGGGGCAAGTCACGATAATATAGCACGGAGGAAGGATTACATTTAGCTCTAAGGGTAGACCCCTTGATTGGGAAATCTGCCTTAACGACACTAGGACCTCCGCTATACAGTCAAAAAACTAATAAGACCCGTCGATAAGAGTAGATTACGGGAACTTAACAACACGAATGCTTAGACGACTTTAGCATTAGTCTTCCGCACTAAATGCATTGTAGATGGACACGAAACCTACGCCATAATTGACTCCGGAGCTAGCGGAACATTTATATTATTACGGTTTGTAAGCTACTACGGGATCGCTACCCGAAAGAAGAAAAACGGCGGATACGAATTAACGGCCGTCGATAGCTCGTTACTACCCGACGTAGATAGTAAGACAATGCTACTACAACTAATCTTCTAATAGCACTACGAGACGGTTGTCCTAGATGTTATGCCTATAGCTAGGCATAATATCGTTCTAGGCACTCCTTAGTTAGAACGACACAACCCCTATATCGAATGGAGGAAACGAGTACTTACCTTTAAGAGATGTCTTTACGTTATCGACATTAACCCTTTACATCGGCAGAGTTCGGTAAAGGATAAGGAAAGGACGGACATACAACTCCGCTAACCGACAACGATACTACAGTTTAGCTCGAGTTCGACAGACACTAGCAAGGTCCTATAAGGTTGTAAGGTTAGAACTAATAAAGGACACGACGCACCTTCGGAGATCCCTAAAGAGTTCCAAAGATAGAAGCGACTCTTTTAGGAAGAGACAGGGCTCGATACCTTGCCTAAGCACCAACTATAGGATTACAAGATTAGACTCTAGCCTAATAAGGATCTACTATAGGGACTACTTTACGTACTATTATAACGAGAACTAGAAGAACAACGCAAGTAGATCGACAAGTACTTAGCTAAGGGCTAGATACGCAAATCCTAGTTACCTACGGCCTTACTAACAATGTTCGTTCCGAAGAAACTAGACAAGCTACGGATAGTTATCGACTATAGACGACTTAACGCGATTACGATCAAGAATCGGTACCCGCTACCGAATATCAAAGAAATAAAGAACAGGCTTACCGGAGCACGATAGTTTACTAAGATCGACCTACGCGACGCCTTTTACGGCATACGCATAGCCGAAGGTAAAGAATAGAAAACCGCCTTTAGGACACGCTTTGGACTCTATAAGTTCTTAGTAATGCCATTCGGTCTTACTAACGCACTAGCTACCTACTAGGAAATCATTAACGAGACGCTTCGATACATCCTCGACATTATCGTCATTGCCTATATAGACGACCTACTAGTGTTTATAAAGGGCAGCCGAGAACAACACATTAAGGATGTCGACACCGTCTTCGAACGACTAGACAAGGTAGGATACCGAACCGCACTAGAGAAGTACAAGTTCTTTAGGAAGGAAGTTAACTTCCTCGGATTCATCGTTAGCGTCAATGGAATACGCATGGACCCCGAGAAGATTACGTCCATTATAGAATAGCCGGCTCCTAAAATAGTCAAGGACGTCTAGACATTCTTAGGACTCGCGAACTACAACCGCAAGTTCATTTAAGACTACTCTAAGATCGCTACGCTACTTACGAACCTTATAAGGAAAGACATCGTATTTAATTAGGGAGTAGACTAGGAAAAGGCGTTCCGTCGCCTTAAACAAGCAAGTACATCCGCACCGACACTAGCTATGTTCGACCTAAAGAAGAAAGTCATTATCGAAACCGACGCATCCGATTTTGCTATTGGGGCTTGCCTTACTTAAGAAGAAAACGGCAACCGACACCCTATCGTATACTTCTTAAGGAAGATGTTACTAGCGGAACGGAACTACGAAATCTACGACAAGGAGCTACTAGCAATCGTCGTAGCATTGCGCCATTAGAGAATATACTATAAAGGAGCAACCGGACTAACTATCTACTCGGATTACAAGAACCTATAATACTTTATAACTACTAAGGATCTTTTAAGACGACAATGTCGATAGTTAGAGCTACTCGGACAATACTAGTTCGATATTATATACACTCTAAGCAAGGACAATAGGCGCGCCGACGCACTAAGCAGACAAATCGACTATATAGAAGATACTTCGTCAAAACTACAACGAATCCTTAAGATTAATAAGGACGGCAGCTTAAGCGCAGACGCTTAGGAGTTTAATGCCACCTTACGAATACTCCGCGATAACTAAGAACAGTTCCTAGTTAAACATAGGAAGTTCAAGGTACTACCCGGAAAAGAGGACAACTACATTCGAGATTACTATAACGGACCGACACTCGGCTACCCTAGGATTGCTCGAACTACGGAACACGTACGACGCAACTTCGTGTTCCCCGATATAAGACGAAAGGTCTCTAAGTACATTAAGCGATGCGACAGCTACAATAAGAACAAGGCCTCGCGGCACGCTAAATACGGAAACCTAGAATTCCGCAAACTAAGTTCTCGATAATCCCCGACGCCGAATTCTAGAGTTTTCCTACTGCGACTAATGGAATTAGCGTAGCTTCGTAGAGCAATAGGTAAGGTAGTCCTTAGGTTCCTATATATTATCCTCTTTAGGGTATCCCTTCTATTTAACGAGGTAATGCTAACCTCGTTTCCCTAGGATTCCTTCGACTTCGTACTCGTCGTCTTCCTATAGTTCGAAGTAGAACGTCGTCTATAGCGTAGAGTTCGGGTCCGCTGGTTCTAGGAGTAAGATGTAGAACACTAGGTGTATCCTAGCATCTTTAGGTAGGCTAAGCTTGTAGCTAGCCTTGCCTCTTTGTTCGTCGACTAAAAATAGTCCGACCTTTATATGATCTAGTTTCTTTGTACCTCGTCGTGTCTTAAGGTTCTTCGTAAGGAGGTACACCTTATCCCCCTTCTTAAGTAGAGGCGCCGTTTTTGAGTCTTTGTGCCGGCTGCTTACTAAGGCATTCTAGGATTTGGTAATTGCTTGTCGTATCGTAGTATAGATGTCCTTAAGTAATCCCGAGTTGGCTAAGGCCCTGTCGGTCTATAGTCTAAGTCGTAGTTCCATAAATAGGTTCGGATTCTTGCTATAATTAGCGAAGAATAGTGTTTGTCTAGTTGTCTCGGAAGCGTTGTTATTAAGTACAATCTGTACTATAGGCAATAGTAAGACCTAGTTGTCCTACGCATAATTAACGTAGTAGCGTAGGTATGCTTCGAGCGACTAGTTGCTTCGTTCTATTTGTCTATCCGTTTGTAGGTAAAAAGCTATAGATAGCTTATGCTTGATTCCTATTGCTGCGACTAGCGTCTTCTAGTAGTTAGATATAAAGAGCTTGTCCCGGTCTGTAATGAAGACTATCGGTATCCCATAGTAGCGTACAAGTCGGTCAAGCACGAGGTAGCCTAACTGCTCCGCGTTAATAGACTCGCTACAAGGGATAAAGTATAAGTATTTCGTAAGTCGATCGACTATAACTAGTATAGAGTCGTGTAGTACTCCTAGGACTAGGTCCTTTGACTTAGGAAGCTTAACGATAAAGTCCATCGTGACTTCGTCCTAAGGCTACTAAGGCGGTTCGCGGAATTCTAAGTTTCCGTATTTGGCGTGTCGCGCGGCCTTGTTCTTGTTGTAGCTATCGCATCGTTTAATGTACTTAGAGACCTTTCGTCTTATATCGGGGAACACGAAGTTGCGTCGTACGTGTTCTATAGTTCGAGCAATCCTAGGGTGGCCGAGTGTCGGTCCGTCGTAGTAATCTCGAATGCAATTGTCCTCTTTTCCGGGTAGTACCTTGAACTTCCTATGTTTAACTAGGAACTATTCTTGGTTATCGCGGAGTATTCGTAAGGTAGTATTGAACTCTTAAGCGTCTGCGCTTAAGCTACCATCCTTATTAATCTTAAGGATTCGTTATAGTTTTAACGAAGTATCTTCTATATAGTCGATTCGTCTACTTAGTGCGTCGGCGCGCCTATTGTCCTTGCCTAGAGTGTATATAATGTCGAACTAGTATTGTCCGAGTAGCTCTAACTATCGACATTGTCGTCTCGAAAGATCCTTAGTAGTTGTAAAGTATTATAGGTTCTTGTAATCCGAGTAGATAGTTAGTCCGGTTGCTCCTTTATAGTATATTCTCTAATAGCGTAATGCTACGACGATTGCTAGTAGCTCCTTGTCGTAGATTTCGTAGTTCCGTTCCGCTAGTGACATCTTCCTTAAGAAGTATGCAATAGGGTGTCTGTTGCCGTTCTCTTCTTAAGTAAGGTAAGCCCCAATAGTAAAGTCGGATGCGTCGGTCTCGATAATGACTTTCTTCTTTGGGTCGAACATAGCTAGTGTCGGTGCGGATGCACTTGCTTGTTTAAGGCGTCGGAACGCCTTTTCCTAGTCTGCTCCCTAATTGAATACGATGTTCTTCCTTATAAGGTTCGTAAGTAGCGTAGCGATCTTAGAGTAGTCCTAAATAAACTTGCGGTTGTAGTTCGCGAGTCCTAGGAATGCCTAGACGTCCTTGACTATTTTAGGAGCCGGCTATTCTATAATGGACGTGATCTTCTCGGGGTCCATGCGTATTCCATTGACGCTAACGATGAATCCGAGGAAGTTAACTTCCTTCCTAAAGAACTTGTACTTCTCTAGTGCGGTTCGGCATCCTACCTTGTCTAGTCGTTCGAAGACGGTGTCGACATCCTTAATGTGTTGTTCTCGGCTACCCTTTATGAACACTAGTAGGTCGTCTATATAGGCAATAACGATAATGTCGAGGATATGTCGAAGCGTTTCGTTAATAATTTCCTAGTAGGTGGCTAGTACATTAGTAAGACCGAATGGCATTACTAAGAACTTATAGAGTCCAAAGCGTGTCCTAAAGGCGGTCTTCTATTCTTTACCTTCGGCTATGCGTATGCCGTAAAAGGCGTCGCGTAGGTCGATCTTAGTGAACTATTGTACTCCGGTAAGCCTATTCTTTATTTCTTCGATATTCGGTAGCGGGTACCGATTCTTGATCGTGATCGCGTTGAGTCGTCTGTAGTCGATAACTATCCGTAGCTTGTCCGGTTTCTTCGGAACGAACATTGTTAGTAAGGCCGTAGGTAACTAGGATTTGCGTATCTAGCCCTTGGCTAAGTACTTGTCGATCTACTTGCGTTGTTCTTCTAGTTCTCGTTATAATAGTGCGTAAAGTAGTCTATATAGTAGATCCTTATTAGGCTAGAGTCTAATCTTATGATCCTATAGTTGGTACTTAGGCAAGGCGTCGAGCTCTGTCTCTTCCTAAAAGAGCCGCTTCTATTTCTAGAACTCCTTAGGGATGTCCGAAGGTACGTCGTGTCCTCTATTAGTTCTAACCTTGTAACCCTATAGGACCTTGCTAGTGTCTATCGAACTTAAGCTATATTGTAGCGTCGTTGTTAGTTAGCGGAGTTGTATGTCCGTCCTTTCCTTATCCTTTACCGAACTCTACCGATGTAAAGGGTTAATGTCGATGACGCAAAGACATCTCTTAAAGGTAAGTACTCGTTTCCTCCATTCGATATAGGGGTTGTGTCGTTCCAACTAAGGAGTACCTAGAACGATATCGTGCCTAGCTATAGGCACAACATCTAGGACAACCGTCTCGTAGTACTATTGGAAGATTAGTTGCAGTAGCATTGTCTTACTATCTACGTCGGGTAGTAACGAGCTATCGACGGCCGTCAATTCGTATCCGCCGTCTTTCTTCTTTCGGGTCGCGATCCCGTAATGTTTAACGAACTGTACTAAGATAAATGTTCCGCTAGCTCCGGAGTCTATTATAGTATAAGTTTCGTGTCCATCTACAATGCATTTAGTGCGGAAGACTAGTACTAAAGTCGTCTAAGCATTCGTGTTGTTGAGTTCCCGTAATCTACTCTTATCGACGGGTCTCATTAGTTTTTTGACTGTGCAGCGGAGGTCCTAGTGTCGTCGAGGCAGATTTCCTAATTAAGGGGTCCACCCTTAGATCTAAATGTAATCCTTCCTCCGTGCTATATTATCGTAACTTGCCCCTTAAGCGTAGCTCGGTAATGTTGGAAGATCCTTCCTATGTAGGTCGTAGGTATAATTCCATTTAGCATAAGTAGTAATGTTAACTACTATAACATGTAGTTCGTACATTGCCGTTTCATTTCTTGCTCTAGGATCTTATCGTCCTAGTATTTAACTTAGATCTGCTCGATCTTCTTATATCGCTATATAACGGTCTATACGCGATCTCTTATTTGTTTGGAGATGGCAATCCCCGTTGGTATAAGGTATCCTCTACTTAGGTAAAATATACTTCCTATTGGTACGGCTTCTCGAACGTACAAGTAATTGTACTCGTCGACGTTGTTAATTTGCCGGTAGGTCTAGAACATGGATCGTAGTTAGAGCATCGTTTACTCGAACTCGTAAGGGTGTAGTCGTCGCTTCCCGGATATCTTAGGAAACATCTCCTCGAATCGTTAGGCTAGGTAGAGGACTATCCGTCGGATTGGTTCTAGTCCATCTACTGTAAAGTTGAGTACCTCGTTGTCGTCTAGTTCGTCGTCGTCGGAATATTCGTCTTCGGATTCTTCCGGCGTTAGTGCTTAATCGGTAGTAGAACCGTCGACCTCTAGTAGTACTCCTAGGTCTATAATTTGGTCGTAATTAGGTTGTCTCGTACTCTAAAGTACTATAGCCTATCTAGTCGATTCGGTATCGCTCTCTTCTCCTAAAGAGTCTTCGTAGTTATTGTATAGGGTTGTATCCTCTCGCATAAGCGGAGGTAGAGACCTTCCTCGGGCGTAATAGCCGTCGTCTCTAGCCTGCTGTAGTAATAGTAGACGCAATGCTAGCACTTCGTTATCTAGAGGGAGGTCATCGTAAATAGTGTCCTATCTATGCCTTTTAATAACGTTAAGTTCCTTACGATACTTACGTAGGCGGTTAGGGAAATACCCTTCGTTGTTCTTAGAGGACTAATGCGTTGCGCATAAGTCGTCGTAACAAGCCGTCTAATGCATCTAAGCGTGTTTAAGCTCTTCTTAAGCCGTAGTGTCGCATTCGTCGTAAGTCGTTTCGATCGGTAACTCGTTGTCCGTTCTAGTTATAACGTTAACCTCGTAGGGTTGCGTATTAGCCTTACGCTACTATAGTTGTACCTTGCGGCCACGGTAGTCCTTTGCAATGTGTCCTATCTTCTAACAGTTATAGTACTTCCTGTCTTCTCGCTTGTTCCCTTAGGCTTAGTATCTGCCCTTCTGTCCTCTACCCCGTCCTCGGTTTATAGGACGTTTCTAGATAATGTCGATTTCTATAGTATTAGGATCGCGACGTTGCTTGCCTCCGGACTAGCCGTTGGTAGCATAGCTAGATCGTCCGTAGTCCTAATAGTTGTGTCGTTTTTCTATAGATTGTTTATAGAGCTTGTTATTAACTTCGATTGCTACTCGCTACAAGAGCGACAGTGTCGATTAATCTGCTCCGTAGCGTATAAGCTCGTCTTTTAGGTTGTCCTTAAGTCTACGGTAGTATATAGTACGTAAGGCGTTGTCGTCCTATCTAGTCTTAGCCGCATATTTAGTAAACTTGGCGGTGAACTAGGATACTAACGCTTTCTAAGTAACGTGTTAGATCTATCGAATCGCGACTTGTTAGTCGTTGCTAAGTCCATAAATAGAGCGTATCTTTATAATAAACGATCGGAGGTTCGTAAAGATTCCTTCCGAGTCGGTATCGCGTAGCAACTTGTCGGTAAGTCGGGGTCGAATCCATTGTTAGGCTTTACCTCTAAGGTAGGAGGCAGTAGTAAGACACTACTTGTCCTCTCTAACCTCCTCTATCTTAAAGTACAAGAGGATCTAGTTAAGCTAATCGTCGAGCTTGTAGCGGTCTCCGTAGAAGAAGTCGGGCTTAGCGACCTTTATCTTGTCGTCGCTCTTAGAGCGTGTAGCGGAGGCCGTGCTAGCGCTTCTGTCGATGGAAGATATGTCGTGTCTAAAGAACTACTAAGTCCTTAAGGGTGTTCAAAGTATTGCGATCCGACAAAGTCGTCTTAACGTAGTAGAGCTCGGTAGGCTTAGTTAGTATTAAGACACGGGTGTAGGAATACTTCTCTCTATGTTAGTGAAACTTAATGAACCTCTCTAAGTAAATTACTAAGCGTTAGTATACGAAGACCTTGTAGTTAGATTGAAACATAAGTTGAACACGAACTACCTATGTAGAGGTCTATCGCGATATATATAAAGGAGATTCGTGTCTCGTTGTCCTACTCTATGTGCTTTATATGCTCTATAAACATAGAGCAATAGAGTAATGGAGCAACCCTAGTTACGTAACTAGTTTTGCTCTATGCGCCAAGACGGGCGCCTAATAGAGCAAGTTGCTCGTGCGGAGTCTTCCGCGTTATGTGCTACAATGTTCGTAACATATATACGAATAGTAAGCGTAACGTATAAGGAGAGTAGACTATACTTATAAGCTTCTCTAAAGCGACTATATTAGCTAGGTTCCTACGTACCTACTATACTTCTAGTAGTATATTAGTCGAGGGCCCCGTCTACGCCTCGCGCGCGAAGCTATTACGTAGCGTATACTAGTTACCTACGGTACGCGAGCGGTTAGACTTAAAGGCCTTTAAGCCCTCCTTTATAACCTAGATAGCCTAGTCCTTAGCGGTAAGGGCGCGGGCTATAGCCTCCTTATCGTCGGCTACTACGCTACGCGTATACGCCTTACTTACGCGTACCGCGGTATTAATAAGCTAGATTATAGCGGGCTCTATAGGGACGTACCTAGTACGGTATTAGTATAACCCTAGCTTTCGAAGGAGTATACCGGCGTATACGCGCCGCGTACGATACGTACTTATAGTAGAAGGTAGTATAGCGGAAGTACTTCTTACTAAAGGCCCTAATCTTTATATTATATTCTCCTATACGCTATTAGTACGTTACTCTCGTACGACGCCTATATACTACGCTAGCGATCTGCCGGCGATACTTAGTAGTAACTATACCTCTATAGTATAGGATATACCTATTATAGATAGGGATTAGGGGCTTATTATTAGTCTTAGGCGGTATAGCGGCTTACGGGTTACTTACTAGGCGCGTACGTAGTAGGTATAGAGTATAGTACGAGGTACGGGATAGGATCTTATATTCTTATCTAAGGAGTATAAGTATTTTATTATTAATTTAGAACCTACGGGACGCGAGTAGAAAATAAAAAAGTATATAGGGGCCCTATAGAATATAAGTAGGCCGCCCTATAATAACTTTAGGAATAGTAAGAGTAATTATAGGTAGCTCCTTCCTAGCTATATTTTAGTATAAGCTTTAGTATATAATAATAGGCGCTTATATAAGTAAGGCGCTCGAGTAAGGTATATATAAAGTAACTATACGCTTTATAAGGGTAATATACGCCCTCCTCTTATAAGGAAATAAGGATAGTCCCTCTTAGGGAGAAAGATAGTTATTATAAGAGATAGCCTAGTAGTACCTAGATAGGGTTATATACGAGGATATATATAGGGTTACGTATACTAGCCGCCCGGCTAAGCGCCGGGTAAGCGGCTAGCGTACGTATACCCTACGCGCCCTTTACTACTCCTAGAGGAAGTAGTAATTAGCGCTATACTTAACTAAGTATTTAGTTAGAGACGCGCCCTATACGCTACGAGATAATCTTACTATAGATACCTCTATATTAATAGGGCGCGGTCTCTAACTAAATAATTAATTAAGGCTAGCGTAAATTGCTACTTCTTTAAAGGAAGTAGTAAGGTTAGTATATAATAAGCGTAGGCTAGCCGCCTAGCCGCTTACTACTAAATTACGTAGAGTCTACTACTAAGGTAGCGAGATTAAAGCCTTCTATAATATATAGCTACTATATTGTAGAAGATAGCTTATAGAGTCTTATAAGCTAGCTTGTCCGGTAACAATAAGCAATAAGCTATAAGACGACGTAGGTATTTAGGGCCTAAGTGTTAACGCCACGAACAACGGAACGCGATCAATACCGCGGTAGACTACTATCAAGTATGTCCAGGCACAGCGAGTGAGACGCGACAGCACCGGAGCGAGCACGCATACAGAGCCGAATTCTATGTCGCAGCACTGCCATATCCGGCCCAAGTCATACCACAGAGCATGTTGGAAGAACGCAGGACGCTCGCGAGCTACACCCGTCACCAGAGAGCCCGTTCCGGCCGCACGCCACCCCCTTACTGCGTCGGCCTCTTCGCGAAAAAGCCGGCGATGCTCTGCTGCTTCTTCGGCGCCGCGGCGGCGGGCGTCTCCTGCAAGCTCGCAGTCATCGCAGCAGCGAGGCCTGGAAACTCAGCATCATCCCGCGCGCCAGTGCTGTTGCGGCGCGACCATCGCGGACGCGGCATTCCCGGCGTGTGGCCAGAACTATCGTTCCGGGTCGGAGCCACCACGGCCTCATCCGCGTTGTCTTCCGAGTCTTCGACTTCATCTCTCGGCTTCAGGCCCCTGACCAGTCGCCCGCGCGGCTTGCCTGGCGATGGCGGCGCCATCGATGCGGCTTGCTGGGTCGGCTGCGCACCACGCTGCTTCTTCGGAGCCGGCGCAAGCGGCGCGTTCACGAGCGTGCCGTCCCGCGCACGCTTCGTCGGGCGCGCGGAGAGAGCGACCACATCCATCCCAGCCACGCGACGCACGACATTACCCTCTTCCTGACCGGCCAGCTGCTCCTTGAGGTTGGTGGTGGCGTGGATGGCTTCGCCTCCGGCCTTTGCCAGCTCGGCCAGCTTCTTCTTGCTCGGCAGGCGACTCCATAACATCGGGAACCCACGTTGCTCACGCCAGTCATCGGCCTTGGCAGCATCGAATTGCTGCTGGGTGAGGACTCCGGCGTTGAAAGCCTTGCGGACCCGGTACTTGCGTGTGTTGCGAGCCTGTTTGACTGCCTGCTCGGCCTTGTCTGCCACCGACATTGCCGCCATCCTGTTCTGGTAGTATATCGCATGGTATCTGGAAAGTTCGTTCCGCTCCTCTTGCGTGACTGTCTCCCGCCACATCTGCTCATGTCAGTCATGTGTCAGCCATCTGTTCTCCGAACCGTCAGCGTTTCGATCTTACCTTCGTGTACTCCCGTTTCTTTGCATTTCTCTGAGCCATCAACTTGACGTCTTTCTGTTGCTTCAGCACTTCTTCGCGCCCGGCATCTTCCTGCTCGAGATCAAAGGCACTCTGCTGCTTGGCGATTGCTTCGAATGCCTCTGGAACGTACTCCCTGCCCCCGAACATCTCGCCATACGCCGCCATCGCCTCTTCGTAGCGCAGCTCAGCCACGGAAGGCGGAGGTCCAGCAGCTGGCGGCAGCATGCTGGTGTGATCGCAGGTACGCTCTACCAGAGGCGAGTGTGTGCAGAGGCCGGCCCACTCCAGATCGCTGGCACCACTACCGTATGCCTCCTGGAACGCCCGTTCCGAGGCACTGGCCAGATCAAGGGCTGTCGAATATGATGTGTCCATCGCTCCAATCCAGACGGCGAACATTGCCTCGATCAAGCGGCAGAACATACGCCTTCTGCCGAGCTGGGCCCCGCCCATCTTGTCTGGTGCACCAATGTGTCAGCGTGTCTGGCACCAAGCAGACGAAGAAGATTGAGTACTGACGATCCATCTTCACTACCGCGAAGCTGATATACCTGCCGTTGTGCTTGCCGCCATGCTTGAGCTGGTAGTACTTGCTGCCCGGCACGTTCTTGAGCGCTGATGGGCTTGAATGATTGGCGGCTCGATCCTTGACACTCCGATGCGTGGCGCAACCGACGTAGGCGTACTTGAACAGCTCGTTCTGGGTCCTTGGGCTCAGGATGTCGGCGTATACGCCGGGGTCGTTGGCGAGCAGCGGCAGTAAGAGTAGGCCGGCTGCAGTCGGTGCGAGCTCACCGCCAAAGATCTTCTTCACATCGCCGGGAATGAACGTCTCGACGTCTGCAAACCACTCCTCCGGAGTGCGGCTGTCGAGAATATGGCGCCACTCGCGCGTGGCCTTGCTCAAGTACGTGGCCTTGAAGAAGATGAGGCCGTTGCGTGCCCAGTACGGATACGGCGAGGTGAGGTCGGTCTCGTCGGTGGCCATGGCGGGCCTGTGTGGGAAGCTCGTTCCAGGGCAGAGGGAGTGAGATGGTGAGGCAGACAGTATGACAGCGAGATGCACCGGAAAGTATGGTCCAGATGGTGGTATGGGAGGTGGTGCAGGTGCGTGCTGGTCGCAGGTGCGCCGGCGACATGGGCGCCATGGTCACCTCCGAAGGCAGCAATGCCATGCCGGACCTCAGGTGAGGTCGAAGACTGGACGTCGGGGGCGCGTCGCGTGGTGCAGAAGGCGCGCATCTCGACCGCACCTTCCCCCCCGATCTGCAAAGCGCGTCAGTGCGTGTGCTTCTCCCAGCAGCGGGCGACGGCGACGACGTAGGAGAGAGAGACATACCACCGTGTTGTTGGTGAAAGGGGGGTTGCGTGAACGTAATGCATTGCAACTATCTAGCCTGCGACTGCTGCAGTCGCGGCGGAGAAGGCCGCAGAGACACATCACTCGTGAACCATCCCCTCCTCCATCATCTCCTCCACCTCCCCCTCGCCCTGATACGGCCTCCCCGTGTCGACCAGCATGCTTGCCGTCTCGGGCTGCCTCTACTTCTTGCTGGCCTTGACAGCCGCCTTCGTGACCTTCCCGCTGCCCGACTTCTCGGCTTTGGCGACGGACTGTAAAGACATTAGTTTTAATGAACGACAGCATGGACAGGCAGATACGAAGCTTAATTACGCCCACAGCGACGAATGCAAGGAGTGTATCGTCAGCATATTTAATTAATTATTTTCAAAATTTTGGGGGACATACCGGTCTGCCTCATGTCGCGCACGGCGAAGCGGCCGAGCGGCGGGTACTCGGTGTTGGCCTCTAGGCTGATTGGTTTGGAAGTCACGTTCTTGAGG
>JAWDJV010009936.1:0-13392 GCA_033119285.1 Teratosphaeriaceae sp. CCFEE 6253
TGTCTTCGACCATTGCACGGGCTCTTCAGCCGCTGACATGCTTCCGCAGAGGCCGAAGGAAACAACGTCCCGGTCCCCGACGGCGAGACGCCCGTCTACAATCTCCCGGCAGGGTTCAAGCCAGGCGCACAGGAGGACATCTTCGAGCTGGGCACCGCATCGTCCTCAACGTCAAAGCCCTCAACATCGAAGGCCTCGACAATGCCAGCGACATCCGCGCACACCAGCCGAACGGTCTCCTCCTCCCCGCACTCGACGACCCGACCAACGACCATCAGCACGAAGCCGGCGACTACGTCGGCGCCTGAGTGCCATTGCCCTGACGCGAATACGGTGACGGTCACGGTGACGAAGTCTGCTTGAAGACCGCGGCGAGAGGCGCCCCTCGCCGCATGGACGGGCTTGTAGGATGCTGGTGGGGTTGGGCAACGTTCGCTCCATGTGTACATATTGGCCTCCACCGCCGCGCAGGCAGTGCGACTTTTACAATACAGACCGGCAGCCTTTGGCAGCTGCTACAGTGGGTCCTACAGCCTGTGCACGTACCGCCGACCCGCTGGTAACCTTCCTCTACCTGTCCGGTCGGGGACGTGGACGAACCAAGCGATCACCGTCGTGGGTGAGCGAAGAGAAGGTACACTATTGTGAGCGAGCGAGCATGAAGCAGGGCGGGCAACGCAGGCTCGTCACACGCCATCGGGAATCGCCGTAATCCTCGCCTGAGCATACATGTAGCATGTCGCTAAGCTCACTGTCTCTTCGTGCACCTCGCCTCACAGGAACAGATCCCGTGGCCCGTCAATCGCTGATAATGTTCACCAGCCGACAATATGCTTCACCCTGTCGAGCAGGAAGTGGGGGTGCTTCGCCCCCTTCCGAATAGGAAGGGATGATCTGATCGCTACTCTGCCATCAGCGGGGACTGCTGAAATGAAACAAGGATGCAGAATTTACCTTGGTGGTCCGACAGGCGTCAACTACTCCTTGACGATGTCGACTTTGTTCTTGTCTGAACAGCACCTCGTCAGCTACTCTTCCACGACCGCGGCAACTTCATCATTTAAATCGACGCCAGACACAGACCGCGAGGAGATGGGAAAGTGAGACCTACAGAACGCCACATGGTCCTTGATATGCCCCGCCTTCTCATAAGGCTGCGGATAATACCACGCCGCATTCCCCAACGTCTTCCCCGCAACATGGACGTCGTAGTAGTGGCTCGTGCCCTTCCACGGGCACGTCGTGGTCCGATCGGTCGGCGTGAGCGTGCTCGCCAAGTCCTTGATGCTGGCGGGGGGGAAGTAGACGTTGCCCTCCACGAACTCGTAGGAGTCCGTCTCGGCGATGACGGTGCCGTTGATGGAGGCGGTGGCGTGCATTGTGCCTTGTGGGGGGAGCCGGATGTCGTGGAGTGCGGACGGGAGATTGAAGGATCTGTGGGAGGGGATGGGGAGGGGATGGAGATGGAGCCGTGTACGGGGGACTGTGAGGGTGCGCAACATGTGCTTTTGAAGTCAAAGACCCTACATGTATGGAGCTGGTATGGAATCGCGATGCCCCGACTCGCAAGGTCAGCAGCAAGAGCTCTCAAAAGGAGGTAGGCGGGATTTGTCACGCCATGGCGAGCTGCAGCCGCCGAGCCTCATCAGCCGTGGCTTCGCGGGCAGCCATCTTCCAAGTCATCGTGCACTGTGATCAACAAACAAGTTGGTGATACGGGAGATCTAGAATGTAGGGGGCGATCAAAGGCCAATGCCAGCTTGCTCCCGCTATCGATCACACCCCAAGGACTTCATCCACGCGTTTCTTCATATCCGCCGCAATGAGCTGATGCACCCGCGTCGTAGGCTGCACGAAGTTCATCCAGAAGAACTGCTGCGCCCCCTCCCACGTGTACGAACCGGCCGCGCACTCGTCCCACTTCGCCACCGCCGCGTCGCCGTCACAGTAGTAGCTCAGCGGCTGCGTGAGGCCATAGCTGTCCTTGTTATCCATCAAGTCGACCATGAAGCCATAGACGTCCTAGTAGATGAGCCGGCTAGCGTACTTGGAGCCCTCGAGTTCGGACTCGATGGCGGTATTAGCAGCCTGGATGACCTTGCCCATGCCATCGATGCAGGTCCCGTCCGGGCAGTAGTAGGTCGAGGTCACGGGCGCACGCTCCTTGGGGTAGATGTTCGCGACGAAGACGTAGGGCGCGCCGAGCTTGATCAGGTGCTCCGCGTTGTAGCGGATGCGGTCCGAGATGTTGCTCGCGAAGAGCGCGTTCTTCGGGTCGCCCGCCCAAAAGGGGTTGGTCTGCGCGCCGAGATCGTTCACGCCGGTCCAGATGAATTGCAGCGCGGACTTGATGCTGCTGGGCGCGCCGTTCTTGGTGTAGTTCCAGAAGATCTGGTCGTGCACGGAAGGCACTGGCTTGCCGTCGTACTGTGCTGCTGCGGCAGAGTACGTATTGTTGATGGTGGCACCGGACGAGGCACCGCCGCAGCAGCCGCCGAAAGCATAGTCCGTCAACGGAGCGTTGAGGAGATCGGCGAGGTAGGAGATAGCGACCGGGCCGTCCGTCCACGTCCCGAAGCCGTAGTTGTTTGAGTTGTCGCCGGTGATGCCGTGGGCGTAGCTGCCGTTGCCGTTGTCGCTGAGCTCGTCGCCGAACGCTACCAGGCGGTCGAAGGGATACGTGCTGCGCTGCGATACCGCAGTTCCAGGAATTGCAAGCGAGGTGACTTGATTGATGGAGATGGCAAGCAGTGCCGCGGCAGTAAATGTATTGGTGCGATACATTGTCGCCGAGAGTCAGGCGGCTGCTGGGAAGTAATGACAGGACGTGGCGACCAGGCGCTCACAACACGAAAGCTGTTATCAAGCGGGCGAAGGGAAGCAGAGGAAGGTGGTGTATACCCAGGCCTGGCTGTGGCGATGATGAGGCATCGTGCGATACATCTATGCTGATGCCAACAGCCTCACAAACTCTGATGCGTGGTGGGAGATGAGGCAATGATACACACGTGTGCCGCTGGCTTCATCACCAACCGTAAGCGCTCGCCGCTGCATCGAGGACCGCGCCCGAACAGCGGGAGAGCGCGTGGGGCGTGGCACATGAAACGCAGCCCGCGTCTCGCACACGATCAGCGTGATGGAAGGTGGGGGTGGTGGGTGATCTGTCGTGGTTGGCGATGCACGCCGAGGGATGGAGGAGATGAGCAAGGGGCGCGGCGGAGCGTTCGTCTCGGATGTACGCTAGTCGCTTGGCAGGAGCCAAGACAGTCTGTTCACAACCACGCACAAGTCACGACCGGGTTGCTGGGTTTCTCGCAGTCCTTACAGTATTATTATCACGGTCGTTCGTGAACTCCTCACATGCCGGGGGATGGGCCAGGATAGCTGTCTTTCCGTTCGCCTATGATCTCAAGCATATACAGCGCTAACCAAGTGAAAGTCGACTTCTCTGTGCCTTTTCTCCCCCCTCAATACCGGAGTCCCGACACGTGGCCGCTGCCTTCGACACCGGGCAAGGGATCTACACCTACAACTGCCCGGCGGTGTTGAAGTCCTTGAGCGCCTCTTCGACACGCTTGGTCATCGTCTTCTCGCCCTCGCGCACCCACACTCGCGGGTCGTAGTACCTGCAGAAGCTCATCAGTATTGACACGCCGGGCCATTCGAGATTGCATGACTTACTTCTTGTTCGGCTTGTCCTCGCCGTCCGGGTTGCCGACCTGCGTGCTCAGGTAGTCCTTCTTGCCGATCATGTAGTCGCGGATGCCCTCCGTGTACGCGTACTGCAGGTCGGTGTCGAGGTTGACCTTGACCACACCATACGAGATGGCGTCCTGGTACTCCTTCTTGCTGGAGCCGGACCCACCGTGGAAGACCAGGAACACCGGCTTCTCCTCCTTGATGCCCTCCTTCTCCTTCACGTAGTTCTGGTGCTTGCTGAGCAGCTCCGGGTGCAGCTTGACGTTGCCCGGCTTGTACACGCCGTGCACGTTGCCGAAGCCGGCCGCGATGGAGAAGTACGGGCTGATTGGGCTGAGCGTCTTGTAGATCTCGTAGATGTCCTCGGGCTGCGTGTAGAGGCTGTTGTTGTCGACGTCCTCGTTGTTCACGCCGTCCTCCTCGCCGCCGGTGATGCCGATCTCCATCTCCAGCCACTGCTTCATCGGCGCCGCGCGCTTGAGGTACTTGGCCGTCGTCTCGATGTTCTCCTTCACTGCCTCCTCCGACAGATCGATCATGTGGCTGGAGAAGAGCGGCTCGCCGTGCTGCTTGTGCCACGCCTCGTCGGCGTCGAGCATGCCGTCGAGCCATGGGAGCAGCTTCTTCGCGCAGTGGTCGGTGTGGAGGACGACTGGGATGCCGTATGCAGGAGCGACGGCACGGATGTAGTGCGCGGCAGCAACGCCGCCAGCAATCGACGCCTCTTGGTTCTTGTTGCCCAGGCCCTTGCCGGCGAAGTACGCCGCACCGCCCTGCGAGACCTGCAGGATGATGGGAGATTTCGCCTTCTGGGCAGCTTCGAGGGTGGCTACGACGGTGGAGGAGGAGGTAACATTGACGGCAGGGATGGCGTAAGTGTTCTCCTGGGCGTGCTTGAACAGCGCCGTGACATCGTCGCCGTAGATCACGCCGGACTTGGTCTTCAGTACCTTGAGTAGCTGTCAGCGTCTTGCCTACAGGATGGGAGCAGTCCAGCCAGGGCAGCACTCACCTTGGTAGCCATGGTGTGGTTGCTATGGGCTGCTGTGGGCTGTTGGTGATGTGATGATGAGGGTGTGGGGGATTTCGGGAAGTGCGAGTAACGGTCAAAGTGTTGAAGAGACAATGGCCCCTACAAACCGTGTCCCCCGCCATGATAGTGGGGGGGAATTACGTCGAGGTCGAGCATCCCGAATCTCGCCGACTGGCTGCCGATAGGTGCATCTACGGCCGTTGGTGGGAGACGTCTTTGCCATGCGGCCCGAATGTAGCCAGCAGGCCTCGGCGTCCAGTGACGAACTCACATGCGCCACATGTATGGAGCGAGCGAGTGCATTTGGTCCGCATGTGTCTTTAAGGTGGGACGGAAAGGGAGGATTGGATGTGAAGATGTTGAGATCCCGTCACGTGATCATCGCAGCTGACGGGAGCTAGCGGCCCCGGGAAAGCCGAGCGTCGCGACTCAGTTGGAAAACATCAAGTCCAGCATCGCGGTAGGCTGCGTCGCACTTGTCTGTAGTGCTCGCCAACCACCGACATGAGCCTCTGCGCAAGTAAGTGGACTGGCCCGCACTGCAAGTTACTATCTGACACCCTGCCCAGTCTCTGGCGAAGCGCCCGAGCACCCGGTCGCATCGCGCAAGTCCGGTCAGTCATCCTCCAAGCATTGAGCGACCGGGGGACTCCCACTCACGGTAGGTGTAGGCAACGTCTTCGAACGTCGACTCATAGAGGCTTACATCTCCGAGAACGGCACCGACCCGGTCAATGGCGAGGAGCTGTCCGCGGACGACCTGATCGACCTCAAACAGTCGCGCCTCGTCAAACCGCGACCGCCAACTCTGACCTCGATCCCCGCCCTGCTGTCCACCTTCCAGAACGAATGGGACGCGTTGATCCTCGAGAGCTTCCAGCTGAAGCAGCAGCTGGCGGAGACGAGACAGGAGCTGTCGACCGCGCTGTACTACAATGACTCGGCGCAAAGAGTGATTGCACGTCTGCAAAAGGAGAGGGACGAGGCGCGGGATGCACTGTCGAGGGTCTCTGTGACTGCTGCGACCAATGGCGCGTCACACACGAATGGCGATGCTATGCAGGTGGATGGCCAGGACCTGCCAGACGAGGTCCTTGCCAAGATTGAGGGCACACAGGAGAAGCTGATGGCCACGCGACGTAAACGCCCCGTGCCCGAGGACTGGGCGACGGGAGACGAGATCGCGACGTACGACGTGAAGGCAACGGCCGACTCTCAGTTCACGGGCGCGAAGTCGTTGGCCGTGGACGAGACCGGCGACTTCTTCTTGTGCGGCGACTCGGACGGCGCGGTCGGGATCTACGACCTCAAGCAAGGCGCATTCACCACCCGGAGTAACCTGGCTGCGGGCGCGATCCTGCACGGCGCCTGGGCCAAGGACCGGCCGGTTGTGGCGACGGCGAGCGGCACGGTCGTGGTGACGCAGGAAGGCACTGTGCAGGCGAAGTTTCAGCAGCACGCTGGTGCCGCTACAGCTGTAGCTGTCCATCCCTCCGACGATCTGTTGGCGTCTGCCGGCATCGACAAGAGCTACGTGCTTTATGATTTGCAGCACGGCAAGGTGCTCACGCAGGTCTTCTGTGAACACGGTGAGCGCATGCACAGCTCAACATGTCAGAAGGCCAAGCTAAATTTGCCGCAGAGCTCACCACCATGACGTTCCACCCCGACGGCCACCTCCTAGCAGCCGGCACGTCCTCCGGCTCAACTCTCCTCTACGACGTCAAGACCTCGCAGCTTGCACACACCTTCTCCGCATCCGCAGCAGCGCCCATCAACAGCCTCTCCTTCTCCGAGAACGGGACTTGGCTCGCCGCGTCCACGTCCGGGCAGTCCGCAGTCACAATCTACGATCTCCGCAAGCTCAACGTGCTCAAGACGCTCGATGTCGGGACCGCGGTCACGTGTGTGTCTTGGGACTACACGGGGCAATTTCTTGCGGCGTGTGGGCCGGGCGGCGTGGTGGTGAGCCAGTACTCGAAGAGTGCGAAGGCGTGGAGTGAGCCGTTCCGGAAAGCACTCAGTGCGGTTGATTTGAAATGGGGGGCGAGCGCAAAGTCGCTGGTGGCTTTGACGGGTGATGGGGCGGTCAGTGTGCTTGGCGCTTGAGCGAAGAGAGGCCTCGCGACTGTGGCATGAGACAATTCGCCGCGGAGAGATGGTGGAGTGAGATGAGACAGTGTAGCATAGTATCACGGGCCCCAGCAGGGGTGCCTCGGCGTGGCTGAAAGGGCACGCTGTGAATGGGAGACTGTAGCATACCGGAGTCAGGAAAGCTTGCTCTGCCACTTCGGCTTTGCCACCTCGCATCCTCACTGTCCGCTTGTGTTCTCCCTCATCACATCTCGGCTGGCAACCGCCACTGCAACACGGGTCTGCTTTGCTCTGGAGGATCACATGCAAGGCCGTCACGAAGCTTCCGGTGCACGGACATCTTCGGCCACAACATCCCGCGAATTGCACTTCGACATCTCCACCTTCCACCCACCACGCCACCCACTCGGCACCGCCCACACTTGAACGGATGTGTTACAGCTGCCGCTCAAGACTTATTACTAAACGGCCACAAGATCGTGCACCGCACTTTCGCCAGATTGGGTGTCCGGCATGGATGCCGGATTGGATGCCGGAGAGGGTCACTCCTCGGTCTTCAGGCACAGCAAGGTGAGTTCGTCCAGCACTCCTGCCAGAAGCTTCTGCTCCCCCGCTCGGAGCCAAGAAGGCACCTCTCCTTTCCGCCAGCTCTGACAGGCATGAGCAGCGCACATACACCCAGATGAACGACAGCCACTCCGACCCAGCAGCACCCTCCTCCAACACATACCCCCACGATGACCACTACGACAACGAGCACACCGCTCGGAGGTCCCGCCTCGCGCTACCTCCCATGCGGTCCATAGCGCCAGTGCGATATCATGGCGACGGGCTCGACTACCGCAGACCGGTCGTGAGCAGTGTGACGTCGGCGGCTGCGCCCGTGATCGACCTCACTACCGACAGTGACACACTGCACGAAGAGCGGCGAGACACGGGTGCGGAGGCAGCGCCTGCCATGGCGGGCTCATCGCGGGCGGGGCGTCTACCGAGGTTTGGCGGGAGGAGCGACATCATCGATCTGGCCGACGACGTGGCTCGGGGTACGAGGGCGGAGGAAAGGCAACAGAGCTTTCGGAGCTGGCCGGGGCAAGCAGCAGCGAGGAGGGAAGGGGCAGATGGACTACCACTACCTCGCCCTCAATTCTCTCAGTTGCGGCGACCGTCCAGACACCACCAGCCGACGTATGCTGCCGGGATGGACGATGACCTCGAGATAATATCCGAGGTCACACTTTCACGCCCGCCGACGCCCTCTGTACCGGCACCGAGGAGCGTCACGCCGTTTGTCGGGGAGAGGAGCCACGCGCCGATCGTGGATCTCACGGAAGACGACGACCTGATTCTGGTGAGTGCGAGACATAGGGAAGGAGGCGGCGGCATCAACGCAGCAGCACCAGGCACAGCGGGCCTCGGTACTCAGAGTGCCGCCCCCTTCGGCATCGGCCGCATAGCCAGCATGCTGCCGCACGGGAGCAGGCTCTTAGGCTTCCTGAACCGACGCAACGGCGAGCCGCATGAGAACCGCTTCTCCCATTCCGTCTCCCCTGACCGCCTGCTCGGCGATCCGCATGACAGGCACGCACCTCGGCCGTTGCGCCGTCGAGCGAGTCCGCACGCTGCATTCAGAGCGCCGAACATGAACATGATGCCCGGCATGATGGACTACAACGGGACAGGCTTCGACCTGGGTTACGCCGGCGCTGTCCGGCCTGCCTCGCCCTACAACGCGCCTGCGCCGCTTCCGGAGGGGTTCACGCGGAACCCGAAGGACGACGAGGTGGTGGTGTGCCCGAACTGCGGCGACGAATTGGCTGTCAGCGAGGACGAAGTCAAGCAGCAGGTGTGGGTGGTCAAGGCTTGCGGCCATGCTTACTGCGGGCGGTGCGCGACGCATCGCAGACGCAAGATCAGCAAGAAGGCTGGGAAGGCGAAGGTTACCGAGGATCCGGAGGGAGTGGGCTTGCCGCCGCCGTTTTCGGGGTGTGTGGTTGTGGGGTGTGCGAGTGGGAAGAAGAGTATTGGGACTGCGGGTATGATCCATGTTTATTTGGGGAGCTAACGGCGGCGCTGGGTGAGGAGGGACGGAAAGAGGGCGCGATGATGTGAGACAACGGCGCGAGACGGTGCGGCTGTATCTGCATGGTGTGACCAAAGGGGTCGGAGTCTACTACGGTGGGTGGTGCTACTGCGCCATAGCGGTTGCCACGTGGTTCAGCGCGGCGTTGGATCGGCTGTTGGTTGCAGGAGGGCTGCGTGGTAGGCTCAGTATGCCTCAACACTAGTCGCTATGGACCGGAATTCTTGATCCTGTCGCTTGCGCCTCTGTCCCCAATGCCTTCCATGGGTTCGCAGCGTGCGTTTGGTACGTTACACACGCAGGCACCATACAGTAGCGGCTCCACCCGTGCCTTCCGCTTTTCACAACATGCAGCTTGCATATTCCCCATCCCAACCCCATACGAATCCAACAACCACGCCACCAACATGGACCGGCCAGACGATTCCCAGCAGCCTCCCCCAGATGGCAGCGAGGCTGAGCAACCCGTCAAGGTCGTACCGCCAAGCTATCGCAGTCTCTACCTCATCCTCTACAACTTCGTCTCCGCCGTGTTGTGGTCCGTCGTGCTGGGCAGGACTCTGCTCATCGCAGGACTCTACGGCAACCGCAACGTGCACGTTGGCGTTGGAGAGTTCACAAAGTGGACGCAGACGCTTGCTGCGTTGGAGGTGGTGCATGCTGCTGTCGGTGGGTCTCCATTGACTTCAAGAGTGATGATCTATAGTCCTGATTCTGATGGCGGCGCAGGTCTCGTCCGAGCACCGCTCCTAACAACAGCCATGCAAGTCGCCTCCCGCTTCCTCCTAGTCTGGATCATCGCCTTCTTCTTCCCAGGCACCGTCGCTCGATCCGTGGCCGGCACCACGATGCTCCTCGCCTGGTCCGTCACGGAGTTGACACGGTACTCCTTCTTCGCTTCCAATCTGGCCTACGGACGAGTCCCGGGCTTCCTAACTTGGCTGCGGTACAACGGCTTCTTCTTGCTGTACCCGTTGGGCATCAGCAGCGAGTGCTGGCTCATATGGCAGAGTCAAGCACCGGGTGTGGCGAGGTTCGGGATGCCGTGGCAGTGGTTTTGTCGGGTTGTGCTGTTTGTCTACATCCCGGGTGAGTGCTTACTTTGATTGTATGTGAGGGATCTGGCTGACTTGTATAGGTGCGTACATACTGTTCACGCATATGATGGCCCAACGGAGGAAGGTCATGCGGAGCTTGAGTGAGAAGAAGGATGCCTAGACTGGCGCCAGTGCATATGCGTGACATAGGAGCATACCTTTGGTAGGCATCATCTGCCTGCGAGGCTGCCCACTCTACGATGACTTCGCCTTCAGCACACGGTCAATCTGTCGTATGAGATCAAGCGAACCATCGATGATCCGCCCTCGTAATCCCAGTCCTGCGGACAGTACCTTCGCCGTGCAAGGTCGTACTACACCGGCACCATCTTTTCAATCTAGGATCTCCACGGGCTTCTGGAGTAGGGTCCTTCACCACCCGCAGATTGAGGATCACTAGCACGTGTGTTTCCCAGGTCCCTGCGCATAGTCAAGCATTTAAGGAAGGGCTCGTGCCTCTTCCACATCAAAACGCACTGCCTATTGCGAGTGCGGCATTCCGCAATTCGGCATGTTCGACGACTCTGTGACGACGAGATCGTGTTCTGGAGACGTTGATGCGTGACAAAAAGCTTGAGGGTTACGGGTGGTCTGTTTTCTCGTGACAGTAGCGGAGCACAGCCATCGTTGCATCCCCTCCCACCACCGCTTCCGAGGCCGCAGAGACTCAGCGAGACTGCTCCCCGATTACTCCACTCCCACCCACAGCGCTCGCCATCTCCTCCTCGAACTCTTCGTCCCCGTACACCAGCTTGCCTAGGCGTGCGACTTCCTCGGCTGCGGTCTTCTTATCGTCTCGAGTGAGCCCCGCCCAAGCATTCGCTAGCAACTCGATCGTGGGCGTGATCGGCTTGATATTCGGACTGAAGGCGAAGCTAGCCTGCTCGCAGTCTTCGTCAGCGATGGACGAGCATGATGAGGGATTGCAGGACGTACCATTTTCTCCGCAGTCGGAGACATCGCTGCGATGAGTGGAGTGTGTAATGTGGTGCTGTGACTGTGACTGGACGTCAGTGACCGGTGTGGCAGAGCCAGCACACTTAATTCGTCCAAGCAGCTTACGTTGGCAAGTGGCGAGCCTCCTCGTTCCCTCGTGTGCTTCGTAAGGAAGCTGCTTGTCGTAGAGTGAGGGTGTGCCCTGCGTAGAGAAGTCTCTAAGGAGGAGAAGAAGCTTGAAACGTTCAGGAGATCACAAGACGAGCAGCAGATTAGCGTGCAAACGGAAAGCTTGGCGGGAACGGAAAAATGCGCCTGACGAAGATGGAAGGAACGGTACTGGGCTTGTTGCTGTATGTACTCTTTGCAGCAAACGCGCGAACAAGACAACCACAGACGGCAAGATCAGGATGGAACAAGCTCGTCAGGTGCAGTCGCTTCCAGTGTGTTGATCTAGCATGGTTATACTCGACGCAGATGTGCAGGTGAGGTTCACAGTACCAAGTCGTCAGCACGTGCTCTTGTCCTGCATGCCGCGAGGGTATGCTTGATCCGCGGACCGGGGTCCATCTGCGCCAGCATTCTCCGTAGGACGGATGCTGTGCATCACGTGGTGTGGATTCGTCGCTCGAGACGAACTCCAGCGGTCCAGGCCAACGGACTCTCCGCGCCATGGCCTCATCCACCCCGCTGCTACGCTTGAGCGGCTCGCTTAGTTGCTTCGCACCAATCATACGGGACGAGTGCAGTACTCGCAAGATCCTGTCGTTGAGCCCGTCATAGGACTCAGAGCGCCGACCGTGCTCATCCCATCCTAAACTGCTCGGTAGGTCAGATGTGTACAGTCCAAAGCCAGATCAATCTTGTTACACTCGCTTCCACCCTCCGCCCTCCATCCTTCTTCAGTATCCACCCAAGCCCTCCACAACCCCGCCACCCGCAAAGTCGAGCATCAATCCCCCATCGGCATCCCTTCGACCTCGTCCACGGCGCCCCTCCAGCAATCCGCGCGCAGCTCGGCGTACTTGACCCGCTCCTGCGCCCAGTCCTGGTGCAGCCGGCTGACGCGGGGCATCGTCGCGGTGAAGCCCACGATCTCGTCGCGCACGCACTCCCGGATAAAGACGCCGCGGGCGTGCTGGGCGACGATCGACTGCTTGTCCTGTGGGCGCGATAAGGAATCAGCATCGCACCCCCACATACATACATACGTGCATGAATCGCGCCGCCATTGGATACCGGAGTTGGGGGGGTAGGGGATGGATGATGCGACTCACAGCAACGATAAGCCCCTCAACCTTCTCCGCCTCGCCCGCCTTAGCCGCGTCCCCCTTCCCCTTGATTCCCTCCAACTTCCTCTCGTTCCCCTCAATCCTTCTCTCACAAGCCGGGATCGTGTCCCGCTTCCCGCGCTCGTGCCGCTCGAACATTTCCCGCATCCCCACCAAGCCATCGCGCACACTCTTCAGATCTTCCAGGAAGCCCTCGTCCCACGCCCGACTTTCATCTTCGAGGAGCTGACGCGAAGTGTCGACGTGGGTAGCGGTGGCCGTCAGACCCGCGTTGAGACCAGGGACATCGGAGGGGTCCATGGCATAGGTGTCGGCGGAGGTGTCGCTGATGCTGTGCAGGTTAAGCGCGAAGCGTGTATACTCCGCCGCAAGCCCGTCCTTGCGCTTGCACATGCGCTCCGTCAGGCTGCACATATTGATGTAGAGGTCCGCGGAGCGTCGCACGCCCGAGCGGACCGTATCGAAAGTGTCCTGCAGGTTCTGAGGGAGGGAGTCCTCGAGCCCCGGGGGTAAAGTCTTGCCGGCGAACTCTTCGACGACAGAGATGGTGGCTTGTTTGCGCCAGACGGCTAGTTCCTATATTGCAGATGATGCACGTCAGCAAGCCTTGCACGTGAAGGACTGTCAAAGGTGGAGGGCATGCATCTACCGTAGGCACCGTCAAAAACATGACCACCAGCTGCTCCTCCCTCAGCACCGGATGGCGCACCAACCCATTGACAAACCTCACCAAACCCCTCCGTCTCTTCTCCACAAACGTCTGGTCCGCAGCGATATGATTCCCGTTAATCGCCACCCGCTTCGGCGGCAGCAATGGCAATTGCCGGAACGGGTACCGCTTGTGCAGGCAGTCGAGCAGCCAGACGAAGTCGCTGTACCGGCGGATGACCTTGGACGCGCGGCGCAGGGAGGCGACCTCGTAGTTGCGGTGCTGGAAAAGGAAGATGCCCTCCTTCTCGTCGAGCAGGGAGACGGTCACCACCTCCTCGACGCCCTTGGAGGTAGTGTTGCGCGGGGCGGTGGGACGGGTGCGCACGGTGCCGCTGGGGTTGTTGCCGTCGCCGAAGCCGTCGCCGCCTGCGCGTGTGTCGCTGAAGCCCTCGCCGCTGGGTGCGAAGGAGGGTGCGCTGGCGCCCCAGGAGGTGCTCTCACTTGACTGCG
>JAWDJV010009937.1:0-13356 GCA_033119285.1 Teratosphaeriaceae sp. CCFEE 6253
TCCCCCAACCCCCTCTCCTCACCATCCTCCTCCGGGTCGAAAGTGTTACTCTTCACATCAATGTACACTGCGTCCCGGTCGACCAACACCCCGCCCACATCCGACATGGGCGCATAGATGATCTTCTCCTTCTCCCCCAGTCGCCTCCGCTTCTTCGTCCCCGTCGCCTTCTCCTGCGCCAGCTGGAAGTAAGGTGTGGGGCAGGGGTCGGGCAGAGCTTCGACGTGCGCGACGGTCAAGTCTCCGACGCCCGGGACGTGGACTTTGGCTTCATGGCCGGGGAAATTGGTGCCGCGGAGGTAGCCGTAGAGGGCGACCGTGCGATCGCATTTCGGACTCTCCTCGACTTGCGTAGGAGGAGTGATGTCCAACATGCGGTCTGCGAGTCCGTACGGGTGGCTGTTTCTCCACACCAGCGGACGAGGGTTCTTCATGACGCTCAAGAAGCGGCTCAGATTCAGCACCTCGCGGTCCGGGTAGCGCCCATTTATCACACCGCTCAGATAGAAGAGCTTCGCGCCCTGGTACAGCTCGCTCCAGAAGCGGTGCTTGAGCCGCTTCTTCTGCGTCTTCAGCGTGTCCTGCTTCTTGAACAGATCCAGATGCGTCAGAATGCCGAAGATGTTGCCGGGCATGCCGGTGCTGGAGAGCACGTTCAGGAACTCCATCGTCTCCATCTCGAAGCCGAAGTTGCCGTCGATCATGAGGAGCACAATTTCCACCACCTTGGCGATATCGATGCTGCTCGCCAAGCTATCGCTCGGGCATTCGATGAAGGTCAATCGACGCCGCTTGCCGGTGACGATGGTGATAGGGCCTCGGGGGTCGGAGATGCTCTGCTTGGTGTACCGTCGCACGAGGCTCTTGATCAAGGTGGTCTTGCCGACACCGGGTGGACCGACCACGCCGACGACGAGCGGAGGTGCCTCTTCCGGTAGTCGGTCCACGAGCGGGACATGAAGGCGCTTCTCGCGCACATCGCGGCTGCGGGCTGCTTGCTTGGCGAGGCGGCCAGGAGCATTGTAGGCGAACGCTTTGGGGTTGGGTTGACTAGAGTCGTGCTTCTTCTTCTCCTTCGTCGACCGGTGGACGCGATGCGTTTGCTCTTCGCCCGTCATCTTGCCGGCTCCCAAGCGGTATATGCACGAATCTCTGGAGAAAGAAATGTTCGCGCTCGGAGATCGTTCATGCGGAGGCGGATCTTATCAGCGGAGATCGGGACATTAGCGCCCGTCCTACCGAGATTCCTAGACCAGACCCTCCTGGCGCATCCATCTCCGCAGCGCAAGATCTGGACTTCGCTCGAACATTGAGTTCTGTGAAAGGGCCAGAAACTCCGGATGATGCTCCCGAGATACGCGCAGACTAGCTGCAATTGCGGACGACCTCATGGACAAGGCGCCGCCGCGCCGTTTAGACACCTCTGCAATGCGGATCCTCGCATGCTACTCTCCTGGCCGGGTACCGTGAGAGTCTTGCAGTGCTGTGATGCACGCAAGCTAGCTCCGGGTCCGACCGAGCCAATGAGTTGGGCTGGACACCGAGAGCGCAGACCTCTCCGTGTCGCAATCCTCGATCTGCGCTGCGCGAGATGCGCTGGCGCAGCGGCGGCGGAGATCTTGTGGTGCCTAGATAACGCAAGCTAGCCGCGGCTATAGCCGAGCCAATGGCACAGGATCTTTATGTGCGCCGTACAACAATCTCCGACCCTCGACCCTCGACATCTGCTCAGCGAAAGCGCGTTGCGTGATCCGGGATGCTAACGGGATGCACATAAGCTAGTGCCGGCTCTGGCCGAGCGTATGACCGAGGCTTTCTTCAACGACGCAGAGCTTTCCGCGTCGCAATGTCTGGATTCCGCTGAGCGAGATCACCCAGCTCGGCACTCCCGAAAGTCTGGCGGTGCAGGGGCAACGCAAGCTAGCTCCGGCTCTGGCCGAGCCAATGAAGAGGCACTTTGTAAAATGTGTTCATGAGAGGAGCGTTGCACTGCTTGCACGGAAAGCCGTAGCTGAGATACACGATCAGTCTGCCTTCGACTGTGTCCGCACTCAGACACCTTGCTACTTGCTCGACAGTCATCCTCTCGTTGCAACCATACTTCCAAAGTCCCACCCTAGTAAGCATATGCCAACACCGTCTCATCACTGCTCTGCCTAATCTTCCGGTTCGCCCTCTTCAACCAGACCCGCATCGCCCACGCCCCGCTCGCACACGCAATCGAGAATGCGGCCGAGCTGCTCATGGCGATCGTGTAGCGCGGCCCGTCACTCTTGGGCCACAGATACGGCGTCCAGATGAAACTCGCATTCGCAATCGTGTTCACGATGGCCAAGCTGATACTCTTCTTCTCCTTCGTCTGCCCGCACGTCGAGCTCACCCAGCCCAGGATGATGCTGTTGACGGCGTAGGTGCCGATGGCGAAGACGCACATGGCGAAGTAGCGCGCGCCCGTGTTGAGCGTGGCGCAGCCGAGCACGAAGCCGAAGACGGCGACGGCCTTGGCGATGGTGATGTGCCAGGTGCGCTCGTTGAAGCGGCCGGAGGAGTAGGACCAGGCGATGGAGATGATGCCCGCGATCAGGTAGGGCGGGCAGGTGAGGACGAGGGTGATGGTCTTGGAGAAGCCGAGCGTCTGGACCGCGGTAGGGAAGAAGTTCTTGAAGCCGTTGGCCGCTAGGTGCATGTGCTGCATGAAGGCGAAGAGCCAGATCTTGGGGTCGGAGGCCGCGTTCTTGAGGCCGGCCCAGACGGTGGTCTGCTCGGAGGCGCCGACGGTGTCAACGACGATGCGGGCATTGGCCAGCAGGCGCTCTTCGGGAGTGAGCCATTTGGTGTTGAGAGGGTCGTCGGGGAGAACGAAGGCGGCGCCCACGGCGATGACAAAGGTCACGGCGCCCTGGATGATGAATAGCCATTGCCATCTGATGCGTAGTGGTCAGCACTGGGTATGTGCGTTGCATGCATTTTTGGACTCACCCAGCGATGCCAGCAGTGCCTTCTAGCCCGGCGAAAACGCCAGCAGCGATGAGACCAGCAAAAGCGGTTGCGAGGATGTTGCCAGTGTACAGGATGGATATGCGGGTGGCGATCTCCTTGCGGGTGTAGAAGATACTGAGGAGGTAAAGAGCGCCGGGGTAGTAGGGAGCCTCCTGTGGTGAGAGTAACGAGTCAGCGAGCGCTCGACGATACCTCTCCATCCCATTCACTCACAATGATGCCCAGGAAGAACCTGGTGAGCAGCAGTCCGATGAAGTTCCTCGCCAGCGCCGTACACGCCGTCGCAACCGCCCACACAGCCATACAACTAGACATGTACCAGGAAGGCCGGATCCGGGTGATGAGCATGTTGGATGGGATTTGGCCGAGGATGTATCCGACGAAGAGAATCGACACGCAGGTCTGGTACTGCGAGCCCTGCAAATTCAAGTCTTCTTCGAGGGTGCTCAGGCGGGCCAGAGCAATGGCGTTTCTGTCAAGGTAGTTGAGCCAGTACATGGCCCATAGCCTGGCGCGGAAGGTCAGCGACATTACTGGTGAAAGGGAATGGGTGAGCGAAGTACGGACATGGGCATGATCCATCTGTCGAGCTTCCTCACGAGAGCAATTTCAGCCGGGTCGGTCTTCTCGTGAGCGCCGGAGTAATCGAGACGCTCGGCTGGCTGCTTAAGGTTCTCCTCGTCGATCGACAGGTTGGTGTCGACGGGGTACAGCTTATCATCCACATATGTAGCCTGAGTACCTTTCTTGTCTGCCATGTTGACTGCAGGGTGGCAGGTTGGGAACTGGGACGACAATAGTGTCCCGTGAGGGTAAAAGATGTGAGAGTCTGCCGTTGGGGTGCAAAGGCGTCTCTACCTGGGACCTACCCATATCTTATACACGTCCAGGACTCAGCCCAAAGAGACAGGTGCCCTCTCACCCCGCGAGAAGCGTCGGAGCAGCTCGAGAAACATACGGAGAGAGGCCAATGGAGGGCGGAGTGCAATGCTTGAGTGGCGCATATGCTGTTCTCGCCCAGTGCTTGGGGCCGTGTTGCAAGGGAAAACGTTCTGCATGCCGGGCAGCCTCCGCAAGCATTTGGTGCAGGCCTGGCTGCTCGCCGAAGTGTTCCCGGGTGGTAGTGGTATGCCAATGCCGGTCCAAGACTGCCTCCGCCAGTTGGCAATGCCGCCAAGGGAGGAACATGGAGCTGAGTCCTTCCTAAGCCGTGAGCTCGCGGGAGATCTAGGCGGCCCAGCTCGAGACGACCCCGGACGGTTTCCCCACCGATCCCCAGATCCCAATCACGCGGTCGACACGAGGCTCTCCAGTAGCGGCGTTCCAATAGTGATGTCGCCCAGGCTGGATGCGCCGCGTGCTGCCAAGGCCTAGTTCACCCGGTCTAGAAGCCACTGCGGCGACTGACGGTCGGCATGGGCGAGCCTCATGAGAGCCATTTTCCGGCGGCGACGGTGGGATGCTTGAGTTCGCGATGGCTGTTGGAGCTGAATGCCAATGCTCACCCGTGAATCGCTGTTCTTGTCGTCGCGCGAAAGGAGGCCGAAGCGCTTTTTGACGCTCATCATCACGTTGAGCATGCACCATGCCCACATCGTGACACGGAAGGGTATCCGTCCAAATCAGGCGAGAGGCTGTCGAAGTCGGTGGACGCCATACCTGCGTGCCACCAGATCCGATTCGTGAGCAGATTACATCGTGATATGTTGCGAAAGAGGGAGCGATGTCGGCGACGACTTGCCAAGACGCGACCTCTGGCATGTGATCGCGTACGTCACAGCGAACATTGCAGGCTCCAGTGATAGCGACATGCTTGTTCTCCGACTACATACCATCAGAGCCAGAGCAATTGTTGAATCTTCGCAGCATCTACGGACCATCCACACATCACTCACCTACGGAATGCCTTCCATCAATGTTGGCTTTCCCGCCCTTATCATCCATCGTCACACCGTACTGACAGCCTTCCAGGTCTCCCTCAAGGATGGCGCGAGTGCCGATCAGCTTGCTGCGTGAGAGAAAGCCCGAGTCCGAGAGCACAAGCAGCCTATCTGACTCACCCGGTGCAGCGCGAAGAAGCAGGTCACCGACCAGGGCGGCAAGATCACGAACGAGTTCAAGCTCATCAAGGGCTTCACGTATGGCTGCTCTACTACTCTCATATCTCAACCGATCCAAGGCTCATATGTTGGCACAGTGCTGAGTTCCCGGAGGACAAAGTGCACACGCTGCAGTCCAACGAGCACCTGAATGTGGAGAACGACGGGCAGGTCAAGACGCAGTAGGATTGCCCACGCGATATGAGCACGAGAACACTGCATAGAGATGGCGCTGATGAGCGATATGCATGATGATACCCGCATATACACGTAGGAAGCGGCAATATAGAGGAGGAAGCATGATCAACCAGCATCTCCACGTCGCGAAGCAGTCCCACGCCGGGATGTCCTTTCTTCGCCCACGGTCTCGTTCGCCTTGCGGCCGAGACTCGACCGCCGGTGTTGTCCGAAACCAGACCATGGTCTAGAAGTGTTGTTGATGTCTACTCGCCGTCGCCCAGGCGCGGTCTCTGGTAGACTTCACGGTTTCCAGCCATCCGTGTCTTCGCCTGCCTTCTTCTGAAAGGCGAACAGCGCCTCGTCCTTGCCAGCGAAGCTTGGCAGAGGTATCTGCAGCAGTCTTTCCCACTTTGGCATCTCCCTCGCCATCCAATCCGCGATAGTCTCCTTGGCGAACCCGGTAAAGCCAGAAGCGTTCTGCGTGCCGGCACAGATGATTGTCGTTCCTTCTGAAGGACATCACATCAGTAAACTCTCAAACGGCAGCGTTGTGGGACACACTCACCATAAGCCTGGATCATCCTACTTGTAAACTCCCCTCCAACCATAGGATAGACCAGCAACAGCACCGCCTCCTTCCCACCCCCATTCGCCTTCAACCACTCCAACCCATCCACCTCCAACGTATCCCCAACCCACATCGTCCTCCACTCACTCATCCCATTATCAACCGGCACAACCTCCAGCTTCTTCTCCTTTTTACTCGCCGGCTCCATGCGGCGCAGCATGTACGTCCAGTACCCATTCCCGCTCCCCACATCCAGCACCTGCCTCCCCTTGGCCAACTGGCGGATGAGCTCGAGGGACTCGTAGGAGGGGCAGATGCACCCGAAGTGGTGATACAGGACCGGCAGCATGGCGTGGGAGATCTTGATCTTGGCCGTGCCGGCTTCGGGGCCCGCCCACTCGAGGTTCTGGCAGGACCAGGCGAGGAGGTCCCAGTACGGGTTCACGTGGCTCTTGGTCTTGTTGACCACGAGCTTGGTCGCTGGTGAGGGTGGGTGGCAGAGGGATTGGAGGTGCTTCGCGACATCGGCGCGTGCGGTGCCTCTCTTTGCATTGGAGGCCAGTGCTGTCAACGCCTTGGAGGTGCTGGTGGTGGGGCGGAAGAGGTCGGTGTAGGCGGCGACGTCGGTGGCCGTCGGCGGGTCTCTCTACGAAGTCGTCTCAGACCGCGCTGCTCGCTATGAGAACTTTGTCCAGTCCACCACCCAATGCCGATGGACTCACCACAACACCCTCATCATCCCGGTACCAGGCGTGCAGGTTCCCTTGCGCTCCCCATTCGACGTACGTCTGCGCCTGCAGCAGCGTCACCTCGGCACTCTGTGCCATGTAGCCGTAGTCATCGCGAACGGGCAGGCCAAAGGTCTTGATGATGAAGAGGCGGAAGTTGTTGTCGTAAGGCGGTGTGTACTCCTCTGACGCCCAGGCTTCGAAGTACTTGTCCGGGTCGAAGGTGGTGGAGTCCTCGGTCTGAGGCTTCTTGGGTATGGCGGGCATCGTGATCAGTGAGGAGAGACCGCGGGTCTGGACATGAATTCAGGTCACGGTCCTGATTAAAGTGACAGAGGAGAACTGCTTGAATGAACACGGAAGTGAGATTGTTCACACAGCCTAAACCTAGTGTCGGCGTGAGGATTACCATCACATCGAACAGGATGGAGACGTTCTCTCCATCAACGCAACAGCGCAACCAGCACTGAGACGATAATGATCGGAGAGCAGGGCAATCGCATGCTCCCGACTGGAACCGTCAACCGCCAACCACTCTTCTCCAGCCCCCGAGCCCCCAAAAGGAGCCCAAGCAACCGATGAAAAGATCATCTCGCGTCATCTGGCAGCAGTGCAACGCCAGCGACACGGTGCCGCCCAGGCAAGACCCAGCAGGAGACAAGCCCACTCAGGTGCCCAGGCGGCGAGGTTTCCAAGAATGTGTTGATGGTAAAAGTCGTCGGTGACGACGTTCTAGCGATCAAACTAGAAAGAACAAATACTACACATGATCTAAGCCAAATCGGCAAAGGTGCTGAAGAAGGAAGAAAGAGGTTTGCGAAGGGGGAGGAGGGGGTACTTATAGGGTGGGGGATGGGGCAGCGAGTCAGGTAGGCGGCGAGTCAGGAGCTCCAGGCAGCCGTGAGCGGTGACTCGGACGGGTCCCATGCATGACAGCGGCAGGGGAGGGGGGCAATTGTGTGAGGGAGCATGAGTCAAGCAGTGTCGTCGGCGACTGTGTAGCTGTATTGCGCTCGCCTGCCTGAGCACTGGGTATATAGCTCTACTCCAACGCCGTGATCCTATTCGCCCGACGTCTCTGACCTTCTCGACCGCCCCTTCGGATCACGCCCCGTTCACCTGCGGCCTCCGCAGTTTCGGCGCGGCCTTCCTGGTCGGCATCTCGCTCGCACCGGCCTGACTCTGCGACCCCTCGCTGCCTCCACTCTCGATCCCATTCAGTTGCTGCACCATGCCGTTGACGTGGTGACTCGATCTCCTTGGCGCCTCGGCCGCGCCATTCGACTTCAGCTGGTTGCCTTCCGTGACTCGCCGCTTGCCTAGCACGCTGCCGCCTGGAGCAGGCTTCGCCGGCGAACCCGCAATCTTTGGAGCATTCCCGTTCACCGTGCTGGGCTGGCTGGGAGCCGTCTTGGACGTCTGAGCACGTTTGGGATGGCCTCCGTTCACTGTGCTCGACTGACTGGGCGCCATCGACTTCGCCTTGGGTGGGGTATGCGGCGGCGCATGACCATTCGTTAGCCCCGATTGCCATCTCGTCAACTTGGGCGTCGGAGTACTGGGCTGCCGGATGTCTAGCTTGCGCGGTGTGCGCTTTTCGGCTGACAGCTCGGCTGGGAGTTGGCGTTTTGCTACAGATGGCTTAGGACCTTCATCCTGTAAGCCTCTGTTACTCGCGGAGTCGCGACATGTGCGGATTACATACCACAAAACTCACCTGCGCCGTTAGCCATCGGTGTCACCGCTTTCTCTGCCTCCTTTCCCCCGCAACTCGAGCTATCGCTGTGGTCGTGGAACTCGCATCCAGCGATCTCGGTCGGATCGTCGAACAACATGCCGCCGGACATGGATCGTATTGCATTTACCATCTCCACCGCAAAGTCCGGGTTTTCCTGGAAGCACTTCCGATACGTCTCAGCATCCTTGTCCACATCTGGATCCATAATCTGCCGCGCTGCGATTTTCGTCATCAGAGGTCGGAACGGACTGCCGACGGGCGAGGCGCGGTATATGTCGTTGATCTCGTCGGCGTCTGGTACCAGCTGCGCAGCGTTCAAGTTCGCCCGGTAAAGATCCATCGCTAGATTCTTCAGATGCAGCATATCGAACTTGTCGCAAAGCATGTACAGCTTGTGGCACGAAACCGCGTACTCGTACTTCTCCACCTCGGTCAACACCGAATTGTCCTCCAGCTGTCCCTGATACAGCCACTTCACCAACAGCTGAAATCCCTTCGCGTCGTCGTCTGGCAGCTCCAGCACACTCTCCCCATCCTTCGTTCCCCCCTTGGGCACTTCGTGGCCCTCAAACTCCGTCTCGAAGAAGCTCGAATGATGGCACAGCAGGTTCCGATGCAGCGCCCAGTGTTTGCGCTCCGGTCCAACGTAGATGTCTACCGTGGGGCCCGAGAGCAGCCTTTTGTGCAACTTCTTAGCCTCGTCCAAGCCATGGCAGGTGTGCGCGCTGCTCCACCACAGGTGCGACCGACTCGGCGTGCCCAGGAAGTGCGCCATACATCTCACGTCGCACACCGCGCAGCAGACGAACGGGAGGAGGAGTGGGCGGGGACGTACTCGGCGAAGGTCTTTGCGCTGGTGTCAGCATTGATGTCGGCCCGGCGCGCGCGCATCGGGTGCTGCGCCAGCACGACGGCGGCGTTGTCCGCGTAGGCGAAGTCGCGCGAGTAGACGGGCGCTGCCTTGGGGCGGCGGTGGGCGGCGCGGCGGAAGTTGAGCGGGTTGTAGTGGGTGAAGGTCTTGGACCAGCTGGGCGGTGTGGATGGCGGTGGCGGCGCGTCACCCATCAGGTCGGGGCGGGCGGGAGGGGATATACATGTGCACGGGGGGATGCAAGGAGGCAGCGCGCGCAGTCGAGGAATGGAATGCGACGGGACAGCGCAATACCAATGCGCCCAGGTGCGGGAGGAAATGCACGAGGCGGGTTGGCGGGCCCCCAAAACGCCAGTCCCGGAGCTCGTGCGGGTCTCTGCCGATCGCCGCTGCCAAGTTCGCGGACCAATCCGGGGCGGCGACGACGAGTGAGCGGGGAACGGCCCGGGGGACGAACCTTGGAAATCATCGACGCACGCAGGCGGACGATCGCATACCGTAGCTCGACCGGCGACTTCCATCGCTCCTTTCCAGGTTGCCACCGTCGTCTGCCTGTCCAAACGCCGTCAGCCATTCGGTCCGTCCTCGAGACCCTTACTCTTGCCTTCGGGAACGTCTCGCCGCGCAGAGAGACGTGTGTATCAAGGCACCCTCAGCTCAATGACATACATTACATGCCGCCCAAGAACAGGCAAGGACTTGAAGCCATGCTCCGAGCTTCTCGAGGCGAGCGACAGTCAGCCCCTGGCCATCCGGCACGAAGTCAGTGAGGAATGCTTTCTTGACGCTGTGTACCATTACAATTGATTGTGCTCAAGGTCGAGCGCCGAAGGAACGGCAGATTCTCTTCGCAAAACGCGCGAATGACCCCGATGGCTTCGTCTGGCATTGCATCGGCATGCGTTCTGGGGTACGAAAGTGGCATACCGGACGCTTCGCTCTTGCGTAAATAGTCAGTGCACTTCCCCCCTCGAAAGGCAAGCCTCGCCACCTCACTCCTTCTGGGGTCCAAGGGAGCCCATGGATACCACCAACGGTCTTGTACGCCTCGAAGTTGCCCACATCAAAGTCCCACAAAGGGGGCCTTTCGGGCGAGTGCTTCTCTCAGAGATCCGGGCGGTTTATGGCAAGCAGATGAACAACACACTGCCTGATGTCGTCTCGAGCATGCGTTCCCTATGCGGGAGGAGACTAGGAGTCCAAACGCCAGTGGCGCTGACCACCAGATCGGCACTGTACTGCATGCGCTCATGTTGTTGATCCCGACGAAAGTACCAACGTCCAGGATCAAGCATTTCAAGCCGTGCTCGGACTTGAGAAGTGTCATCACTTCAGCTTTCTGACAAAGATACAGGGCAAATCTAGACGCAGACGGTAGTGATCCCGAGGTCGCCGGCGCCGACAGTGAGGATCTCGGAGTCCCTTGAGAGCAGCATATTGCGTTGCAGTCTTCGTGGAAGACCGTTGGTCCCACTGGGTGCTACAGGAGGTGTTCATTTCTGACAGACTTGAAGCGTTGGTCCAAGTCAAAGCTGTACCTCCCTCATGGGGTGAAACAGCACATGGCGACTTCGGAGTTCGGGAAGTCCGTGATTGTCACTGTTGATGAGAGGTGCCTGGTCGATGAGACACATTGGTACACAAATATACGGCAGCATCCAACACTCCCTAATCCTCTACCACAGGAGCGAACTTGCTCATCCTCCGCAGCTTCAACCCATACTTCATGAACACCAGCGGCACCGGCAACGCCAGACACGCCACCCCGCCCAGAATACTACACGCCGGCCCGACACCCAGATTATGGAACATCGGTCTCGCCGCCAAAGGCAGTCCGAAAGCAAACAGCGACCGCAGGAACGTGTTCGCCGACACCGCCGAGGCGCCGTAGACCGCGTAGGTGTCGATGAGGAAGTTGATGCACTGCTGGAAGATGACGTTGAAGCCCGCGCCGATGAAGGCCGTCGCGACGGTGGGGATGGCCCAATGGAATCTGGGGTCCGCGGTCCAGCCGAACCAGAAGAGGCCGATGACGAAGAGGAAGCCGCCGACGAGCATGGGCGGCAAGCGAGCTTCCGGGACCGCGCGGCCTTTGTTCGCTGCGACGATGCGGGCGTAGCGGGGTTGATTGGCGAGGTTGATGGCCATGGCGAAGAGGACGCCGACGAAGAGGCCCAGGAACGGCAAGGTGGACACGATCTCGCCCATGTGCCGTTGCTCGGCGTAGACGATGGGGAAGACCTCCAGCGTCAGGTAGAGCAGGCCGTAGACGAAGGAGGCGTAGATGGCGATGCAGAGGATCATGGGCTCCGTGACCAGCATCTGCAGCGGCCGGCTGAGGTACTTGGTCACGATGTTGGTGACGGTGATCTTGGCCCGCTCGTGCGGGTGCCAGTACCGCTCGTCGCCGGTCTGCTTGCGCAGGCGCTGCGCTTTGCGCTTGAGGAGCGTGGGGCCGTAGACTTCGGGCATGGCAAAGAAGCTCAGGATCACGACGGGGAAGACGAAGATCGCCTCGATCCATTCCGTCCAGCGCCAGCCGAGTTGACGATTGGCCGTGAGGGCGCTGCCGATGACTGGACCGATCGTCGGACCTCCTACCACGCAAACAGCGTAGAAAGTGACAGCGATGCCTCTTGCTTTTGGCTCGAACATGTCTCCCAAGGCGGCGCTGACGTTGCTCACAGGTGCACTAGCGAAGACACCACCGAAGAACCTGGTAATGAAGACTGATGCGGCGGTATTGCTGACTGCTGTGCCGATGCTGAAGAGTCCCAAGCAAAACATGGCGGGCAGCATACTCCATTTGCGGCCGTAGACTTCGCTCACGGGACCCCATAGTAGAGGACCGACAGCGAAACCGAGCACGTACAGGGAGACACACAGGACCGTGGTCTCCTGGTTGACTCCCATCTCCTCCGCTATCCGCGGCTCGGCTGGTGCGATGATGCTCGATCCTAGTGAGGCGGCGAGAGCCAACATGCCCAGCTGGAAGGTGATGAAGCCTTTGTAGCCATTGCTCCAGTTCCGGGGGTTCGTCTTCTCCCCTTCGTCCCATTTGACGAGGAAGGCTGCCTTCTCGTCGGGCGGAGAGTCTGGTCGGTTTGTGTTGGCGTCTTTCTCAATGTCCGTGGCGTTGATGGCTTCTCCTGAAGGTCGCAGGTCGCCACTCGCTCGCGGCGTTGTAACGCTGGGAGTATTCGACATCGAATGATCGTCCTCCTTCTCGAGATCGTCGCCAAGCTTCTCTTGCGAAGCTTGACTTGACGATACTGGCCAAGACTGGTCCATGTCTCGATCGGGAGTTGGCTTGTCGCGGATGTAGTTAAATCCAAAGCCTGTCAAGTCTTGTGTGGCATGTAAATGTTCGCATCCCTCAACCGCTCATCAGGGCTCATGGCGGATGCACTCGCAGTGCATCATCAAGATGACCGAGAGACGCGAAAGTTCAACCGCCGTACGGATGCATGGCGGGCAGCGATGGCGTTGCGGCGGCAAAGACGGCAGCACGACACGGCACCGGCATCCGAGACGCTGACGAGGGTCAATGGTGACAGCGGTGACGATGCAGGTTCACCACTTCGAGCCATTTGCGTACGCGCTCGGCATCGTTGTGCCGACGAAGCGATTCCCTTTGAGGCGCCCTGAGGGCGTAGGGCAGAGCGTCGGAGATAGCCGATATCGGACATCACGATACTCGAAGAGAGAACTTACATGGAACTAATACTAAACAGTAAAGATGCAAATCAAACGTTCATCTATATCATGACATGTAAATATACTCGCTATGTTAAGCAACCTATTTTGGTGCAATGCAATGCTATGCCATGCATGTATCAACGTCAATCCCTAACCTATGCGTAAGTACCAGGTTGCACATTCTGGAACCCATCAATGATCCCATCAATAGCAGCCTTGCCAACAAGCGGAGTGTTTGCACCACCAGGTTGGTAGTATAGATCACCCCAACCTTGGCCAGCGAAGGTGCTCGGAATCCACGAGTAAGTGTCTGTGAAAGCGACGGGCAGGGAAGTTAGCAAATGTCTCCAACCCACGTGGCCGGACGAAACAACGCTGGCACAGGCACCAGCGTGTGGTCTTTGCATTGCCTCGGCCCGGCCTTCTCTTCCGATCTGTACTTACCGTCGAAATCCCACACCGTCACGCCGACA
>JAWDJV010009938.1:0-13335 GCA_033119285.1 Teratosphaeriaceae sp. CCFEE 6253
AGGTTTGTGCTTTGGTTGGAGATACCGTAGTCGCGCGGAGCGGGGCGCTGGTCGATGGCCCTTGACTTGATTCATTCAGCGCGGTAGATTGACAGCCGGGGAGTGGAAGACCGTTCGCGTCGGGCCGCCCTGGCGGCTGGTGCTGCCGCATTGGGTGATTGCGATCCCGGGGGTTTCTGGCCCGGCATCCGATATCGAAGCCAGTCGCGAGGTGTCGTGTCGTGAGTGACGCGCCTGGCCGCAGTCAGTGACATCTTGCGCCGGCCATCCTTCGGTATTCAGCCTCGTGCTCCCCCTCCCCACTCCGGCAGCCCATGGACGCCGTGTCGAGGTCGCGCAGCATCGACAGCATCTTGGCGTTCGCCATCACCCAGGCGCACCCGCCCTAAGCGCGGTCCACCTTATGGCACAGGCGATGGCCAGCCTGGAATCACCTATACCGGCGGCGGCCGCGGGCGGCTTTGCGCGGGGTCTTGAGGATGAGGAACGTCCGCTCAGTCGCGCGAGTACTATGACCACGGCGAAGAGATGGCGGGCCTGGCGGAGGGCGGTGGGGCTGTCGCTGCTGGGTGTCACGGTGTGCCTGTGGACGGCGTCGAATTTCCTCGCCAGTGTACGCCAAGCTCCTGAAGGTGTGATGGGTAATCGAGGAAGGCGATATGCTAATGGCTAGGTAGACGATCTTTGCCGACGACACGTACAGTAAACCGTACTTTGTCACCTACGTCAATACCAGCTTTTTCATCATCCCCCTGATCCCCATCGTCATTCAGAAGGTCTACCAGGATCCACGGGGTGTGCGGCAGTACGTGGCTTCTTGGGACCCGCGACGGCACAATCTTTATACGCCGCTCAGGAACGACGGGAGCGCGGATGACTCGGTCTACGCGGGCAGGGCCAGCAGTCGGTGGAGACGGCAGTCCACGAACGCCTCGGCCGAGCTCCTCCTCGGCGACTCCATGACCGCGAGCCAAGAGACGGACGGCAAAGGCACCCTCCCCCCCCTCGACCCCCCGCCCACCCGCCTCACCATCCCCGCCACCGCCAAGCTGAGCCTGGAGTTCTGCTTCCTCTGGTTCCTCGCCAACTACTTCGTCGCCGCCTGCCTGGCCCACACCACCGTCGCCTCCTCCACCATCCTGACCAGCACCAGCAGCGTCTTCACCCTCCTCTTCGGCGCCCTGCTGCGCGTCGAGCGCTTCACCTGCCGCAAGCTCGCCGCCGTCGCCGCCTCCCTCGCCGGCGTCGCGCTCATCAGCTCCGTCGACCTGTCCGGCAAGAACACCGACGACGGCCACCGCGGCGACTTCCCCCGCAAGTCCCTCCGCGAGGTCGCGCTCGGCGACGCCCTGGCCCTGCTCAGCGCCGTGCTGTACGGCGTCTACGCCGTCGTCATGAAGCGCCGCATCGCGGACGAGTCGCGCGTGCACATGCCCCTCTTCTTCGGCCTCGTGGGGCTGTGGAACGTCTGCCTGCTGTGGCCCGGGTTCCTGCTCCTGCACTACACGGGCGCGGAGCCCTTTGCCCTGCCCCCCACGACGCGCGTGACGCTCATCATCCTGGGCAATAGCGCGGCGAGCCTGGTGTCGGATCTGGCGTGGGCGTATGCCGTGCTGCTGACCAGTCCGATTGTGGTGACCGTCGGGCTGAGCCTGACGATCCCGTTGAGTCTCGTGACGCAGTTTGTGCTGCATGCGCAGACGGCGAGCTGGGTGTATTGGGTGGGGGCCGGGGTGGTGGTGCTGTCGTTTGTGTTTGTTAGTCGGGAGGAGAAGGAGGAGGAGGAGGAAGAAGAGAAGGGGCTGGCTGGCGATGCTGAGGCGGCAGCCCCGGCTGTGGATGCTGAGGCCGGGCCTGTCCCTGCCCGTGACAGCCGAGCAAGCGTTTGAGGGCCTGCCGACTGGCTCGGGGGGCGTGTGGGGATGACTCCCAGTCGACAATTCGGCGTTGGCGATCTAGGACCTATTGGCATCCTCGCCCACAGATTCATCTGGTCCGACCAAACAAGTGCGTGGCATGGCAGCGCTTGTCTCTCACGCCCTGACTCACAGCCGCCGGATTGTTCGCTTGCTCTATGATCCGGTTCCACAGCCCGGGCGGATATAATGGGTGCTGGGGCACTGCGCAGCACTTGCCAGTGCGCTGTGCAGCTACGATTACTGGGCTACATGACTAAGAACAGGACTTCGACTGGCGCCCGCAGTCCGACGAGCGATAGTACGTGGACTGGGGTCAATACACCCTCCAGCTCTGCTGCTCCGACCAGTGACGGGTTGTCGACTGGTGTTGATACGCCGACGAGCAGCGCTGCTCCGATCAGCGACGGGGGTTTAAGTGGCATCAATACGCCGACTAGCGGCGCTGCACTAGCCAGCGGCGGCTTCTCGACGGGCATCCATACACCAACCAGCAGCGCTGCCCTGCCCGGCGATGGATCCTCGACTGGAGTTGATACACCGACTAGCAGCGCTGCCCTGGCCAGTGGGGGTCTCTCGACTGGCAGTAATACCCCAACCAGCAGTGCCTTCCCGGGCAGCGACACCTCTTCACCTGGCGTCAATACCCCGACCAGCAGCGCCGGCCCAAGCGCGACCGACGACAACCCCAACATCGGCAACCCCACCCACCCCAAGCCAAAGCACCCGTACTCCTACATCACGAACCCCCCGACATCCGGTCCCCACGCACGCGGGCGATCCTACATCCCCACCTGGGCCAACTACGAAGCCCCCCGGGACCACGACTTCTTGATGCCGCCGGCCCGCCCATGGAGCCCGGACGTGCGCCGGCGATCGCAGCTCCCGACTGCTGCCCCGCTGCCGCCGTCGAGGTACGATTTCACGCCCACGGCGGCCGACTTCGGGATGGGCGAGGCGGATTTTGCGGGGAGCGGGATGATGCCGTCGGGGGCAGCGGGGCAGTTGGGGAAGCAGTATGGGGGGGCGGAGGAGGCGAATCGGGGTGAGGGGGTGAAGCGCGGGTTGGTGGGAGGCGAGGCGGGGGTCGGTACTGCTGAGTCTTCGAAGGGCAAGCAGCGCGAGGTGGCGACGAAGGAGGACGAAGAGGTCCGCGAGACGACGAAACGGTCGGGGTCGTGAGCTCGTCCGTCGCTGTTGGGGACGGCTTGTATCCGAGGGTCAGGTATCCCGGGGTCAGATGGTCATTGAGATGGCTAGCAATGCACCAGGAAGTGGGGATGCCGTACTGCTCTCGCAGCTGAACTGACTGCCAGCTTGTAGAATACAAGTTTGCTCACCTGCCCCACGATACAGTGACTATGGCCTTTTCGCGCCAGCTGCAGGTTCACTGCGTCTCCGGGCCCAGCCCAACCACATTGAACAGCGCCACAGAACTCCCAGGTTCTGAGCGACCAGGACTCCGATCAGCAGCCCAGCCGCGCCGTAGACCATCTTCCCCCGCCACGACGTCAACACAACAAAGACCAAACCCCCAAAACAGCAGACCCTGTCCAGAAAGCAGAGATGTCGGATGCTGCGGTCCGACCATTGCCCACCCGCTACCACCGCGACGGCGCACGCAAGGGACGCTACGGCGAGCCGACCCCGAGGCCCAGATCATCGCGAATGGGATACGACTTTCCACCCACAGCCGAAGACCTCTTCATGGGGCCGGCGGACTTTGCACGAAGTCTCGGTGGCGCAGGGGCGTCGGTGAGGCTGGATATGCAGGCCGGATATGCAGGCCGAACACCTGGCGGAGGTAGGGGCGGAAGATGACTCGAGTGGCGAGGCGGAAATTGTGCGGCGGGGGGCGTCTTGAGTCGGGTCGACTCTGCATCTGTGATACTACGCGGGCCTGAGCTGTCGGTCCCAGAAGTCCACGGGGTGCACAGCCTGCCATCGGTGGCGGCCACCCCTTCTCGCGAGACAGGTGTCAGCCTGATCAACCATGCTCCTGGTATCTTGGTGTCAGCCATTTACTGATTCAGCCCATTGGAAGGCAAGCAGGACTTGGTATCGTGACTCCGAAGTTGCCAGCGTGTCCCATGCGTGATACTCGCTACTTCGTTTGCTCCCGCAAGCCTCCAGTGACCGTGGTCCGTGACACGGGTCGTACATATGCCCTTCAACCCAGGGTACCACGCCCACCTGCGTGCGTTCCCAACCATATCAGCAAGCAAAGAGCTATAGCCTCGAACATGGACCGCGAGACCCGCAGCCAGAAGCCGCAACCTCCTCCCACGATCATCCATCCGTCCTGCTACAATTGGCCGTCTTTCCCGGGTTCCGCGAGCACAGCAGTCAGGAAATTCACTCCGACTTTTCCCAAGATCAAGTTTCCGCCCGACTACATCTCGCGCAAGCCCGAACCCTCGCCATCTGTAAGCAAGGACACGTCCGAGCAGCAGGTCAGCCGCAGCGATGGCGAGAAGAAACCGCGGCCTCCTCCTACGGTCGTCCATCCTTCATGCTATAGCAGACCGTTCGTCCCTGGCAGTGCCACCACCCTCGCAGGAATTACAAAAGTCACCCCAACGTTCCATCCAACGACGTTCCCGACGGACTACGTGTCCCGCAAGCCCCCTCGACTACCACCACCAGCTCCAAAAGCGCCGAAGCAGGTGAGCGGCCCGATCACGGCCCCCGACGTCTTCATGGGTGAGGCAGATTTCGCGGGTAGCTGTGCCGGGTCGACGGGAGTAGAGGGCATGGCCGTCGAGACCGAGATGAATGATCGGCGAGAGGTGTTCTGGACGAGGAAGGAGGAGGCGGATCGGAAGGCGCAAGAGCCGTGTGCGCGGGCCGAGGAGCTGAAGTACTGGGTCAGGCAGTGGGCGCTGTCGCCGGAGAAGTTCCGCGTGCGGCATCGGGATCGGGCTTGCGTAGCGTAGCGACTGCATCGGACCACAGTGCACCACAGCTGCAGGCCAGATGGACGTGACCCACTTGCTTGTCTACCTCCGCTTCTTCAGCTCCGCTTCGTCAGTGTCCCGATGACGTGCGGCACGGTGTCATATTTCCCTTCGCCCTTGAGCGGGTGCAGCTGGACGTCGTCCCAGTCGCCGGCCTGCAGGAGCCACTCGTCGGTCGGGCGGGTGATGTTGCATCCGCCGAAGAAGTGGGGCCAGATGATATTGATTGCGCCTAGAAGCCCGTCAATACATCAGCATAATCCTTCGCACCAGGACATGGTCCAAAAGGACAATTAGATAGGCCACGTGGATTGGCGGGTGGGGTAGAGAGGAGAACTTACGCTGCCAATGCGCCACAAAGTCCCCCTGGAATTTCGTCCGCACGTGCTCGTACACCAGCCACCTCCCTCCCGGCTTGAGCAGCGGATACAGCTCCCGGATGATCTTCTCCGGCGTCGGGATGCTGCACAGACACTGGACCGTGATCACCGTGTCGACACTCCCTCTCGCCACCCCGCCTTTCGTCCCAAGCTCTTCAGCCCCACAGCCGATGATCTCGTACACGTCGCCCAGACCCGCCTTCACTGCATTCGCACGCAGCGTTGCGTGCATGCCCTTGTTGGGCTCGACGCCGTATATCTTAGTGATAGAGCCGTTGTTCGCGCGGGCGAAGAGGTACAACCACTCCCCCGATCCCGGGCCGATGTCCAGACAGACCCCCCGCGCGGCGTGCTGGAGCAGAGGGACGACGTGGGGCGCCGCGACCTCGCGGGCGCCGGAGCCGAACCAGGCCCAGAACTTGGCGAACCAGATGTCTTGGAACTCGGAGAAGTGGAGCAAGGCGGAGAAGTTGAGGGAGAGGAGGAGGGAGAAGATGGTGAGGGGGATGTAGTAGGCGGAGAAGGCGAGGAGGAGCAGGGGGCGGAAGAGGTTGAGGGGCCCGACGGGGGGGGCGGCAGTGGCTTCAGGCATGGTTGGGGGTGATGTTTGGGTGCTGTGACTGCGGTGTTGCTTGCTGTCAACGGTTTGTGGGTATTGAGAGCCGATGGTAAGAGTGTATGAAGTGCCTAGTTGGGAGCTCTGCCTACATGTAGCATCTGAGCCGTGACCCCGCCATATGGCACGATCGCCATGTTCGAGCAATTCCCACGTGAGGTGGGGTGAGCAGTTTAGCGTTGACCCCGCGCATGCCAAGCCGGCGACATCGGCGTGTGCCTTCCGCATTGGTCCACGAAGAACTTGGCTCGCGTAACATGTACGGGGTAGGACGCGCTCGGGCGATTGCAAGATGCATGCTCAGACAATTGCCTGATGGCAAGTTGTTCTAGACCGATCAGCAGGAGTATCCGACGGCCAGACGAACAGCCAGATTAGCCCAGCGATCAATTGTAGCCCAGTCCCATCTGGATCAAGAGTGTATTTGCCCACAGGCCACAGAAAAGCGGCGCCGCGCTCCACTGAAACATCAGATCTCACTGATCAAGCGCTACGCCTCATGCTGCTCCCCGATAATCTTCCGATTCAGCGTAATCCCCTCCAGAATCTTCCCCGCCCCCTTCGCGACCAATTGCCTCGCGACCTCCCACCCGAACTCGTCCGCCTCCTCCCGGCTCGTCATCCGCCGCCGCGCCTCCGTCTCCGCGATATGCTGCCCATCGAGACTGACAACCAGCGCGCGCATGATCAGCTCGTCGGTGAAGTCGGGCGTGTTCATCTCGTCTACCACCTCCCCCTCTCCACCCTCGCCGCCCCCCTCCGCAGCCTTCGTGTCCGCGACGCCGGTGAGCTTATCGTATCCCTCCGCTGGCTTCGCCCCCACACCCACGTGCCCCGCATCCAAACCCGATTTCCTCCGCACCCACTCCGTCTCCACGCCAATCGGGACTGAGCACCCGCCCTCCAGCGTACGCATCAGACTCCGCTCGGCTAGTACCGCCCTCCACGTCCGCTCATTCCCGATCCTCCCCAGCAGCTCCTTGACCCGCGTATCGTCCTTCCGCGTCTCGATCCCCAGCGCTCCCTGGCCGACAGCGTGCAGCATCCCGCCGTCGGAGCGCGAGAGGTAGGTCGTGATGCGTTTCTCCATCCCCAGCCGTGCGAGGCCGGCGACGGCGAGGATGATGGCGCTGTATTCCGAGTCCGGGGCGTCGAGCTTGGAGAGGCGAGTGCCGATATTGCCGCGCACGTCCGCGAAGCGGAGGTGCGGGTGGAAGCGCTTGAGCTGGGCGGTACGGCGCAGGCTGCTGGTCCCTACCACGCTGCCCTCGGGTAAGTCTGCGAGGCTCTTACAGTGCAGGCTGGGCTTGATAACCAGCGCATCCCGCGGATCCTCTCGTGTCGTCACGCAGCCGAGTTCCAGATCCATGGGGAGTTGTGTCGGCATGTCCTTCAGACTGTGCACGATCAGGTCGAGTTTCTTGTTTTGAAGGAGGACCTCGAGTTCCTGCGTCCAAAGGGCTTTGTCGTTGAAGGCGTAGAGGGCGGTGGCTTGGTTGTCGTCGCCGGTCGTGCTCATGGCGTGGATCTCGAAGTGATGATCAGGCCAGGCGCGGCGGAGAAGGTGGACAACTTCGTCGGTTTGGACGCGCGCGAGGAGGGATTTGCGGGTGCCGATGTGGAAGGTCTGGGATGCGGAGGAGGCATGAGGGGCGGAGTGAGAGGCGGGGACTGATATTTCGGTGGTGGTGGCAGTGACGAGCGGGGCGTCTTGGAGGCCGGCCATGCTGGAGGATGTGACACGACGGCTTTCGTGATCGCAATGGGCTTTCACGTGTCATCTGCGCAACTTTTGGGTCCATGGGCAAATTGATTAGATTAGATATCGGATCTTGCCGGTACCTGGACTAGCCGCCAGCCACCTCCACGTCTAGACGACAATGGGACAATAGCTAGCAAACACACACTCCTTCTACGTCGACATTTACTGAGCCGGTCTTGTGGCGCCAGCACAATCCCCATCCATTTACTTCCACTCCCTTTTCCCAGATACCTACGCAGCAACACTGTATCACCGCCCATAGCCATAACCCATCAGTCATCATCACAACCATGGCAGAAGCCAGCCAAACAACGCCCCGCCTCCAACTCCCCACCACCCTTCCCCCACTCTCCGCCGAAGATGGCGCCGCGACCACCTCTCCGGCCCGCGGTGCCGAGATGCGCAACTTCCTGCAGTCCCGCCTGCAGAAGAACCGCGCCCCGCCTTTGGTCCACAGCTGGGACTTCTACCACGACCGCCAAGACCGCATCCGCTCTACCAACCTCAGCAGCAGTACTCTCCCTGCCTCTCACTCCACTCCCACGGCAACCGGCACCAGCAGCACCAACGGCAGCAACCCCGAAGACACCAACTACGCCTCCCGCCTCGAGCACCTAGCCATCATCGACGACGTCCGCAAGTTCTGGAACGTCTTCAACCACTTCCCCACCGCCAACCTTGCGCTGCGGGACAGCATCCACCTCTTCCACAAGGGCATCCAGCCCATCTGGGAGGACCCCCGGAACACCACCGGCGGCGCCTGGACCTTCCGCGTCCCGAAATCCATGGCCCCGGCGTTCTGGCAGGAAGTGTGCTTGCTGGCGATCGGGGAGCAGCTGCAGCAGGCGGTCGAGGTGGAGGGCCGCACGCGGTTTCGGGACGACGTGTGTGGGGTTAGTCTCGGGGTGAGGTTCAATAGTGTCCTGGTGCAGGTGTGGAATCGGGATGGTGGGCATGAGGCGGGGATTAAGGAGTTGTTGGAGGTGGTACTCACGAGTTTGTCGGAGGAGTTGAGGCCGAGGGAGGGGAGCTACTATTACAAGAAGCATAGCGAGCATGCGGGTTTTGCAGCCGCGCCGACGAAGGATGGGGTCGATGACCCATCGGCGAGGAGTCGGCCGGGGACAAGCAATGAGGCTAGTATCGATGCGGTGTTGGCTGAGGGTGCTTGAAGATGTTAACGAGCTTTCGTGGACGTGAGGCAGGCTCGGTTCTTCGGGATTGTGTGATGAGCGTTTCAAGCGGGCATTTGCGGGGCGCGAGGGTATGCGGTGAGCAGGTCTCCCGGCGGATTCGATGGATCTGGTAGGCGTACGGCCCGTCGTGGCTATGGGATTTCGAATCATCTAAGATCGAATTTACGGATGCGGAGTCAATCGAGCGAATCTGACCATTACACCACTGCATTCGACTTTCCACTCCCACAATCTGCGTTGCTGGCAATTGCTGATAAGACAATAGAGACGTCTGATCAACATTCTCCGCTGTCCCGGTACAGCCCCTGTCCTGGTGGCCATTTCCGTTCCCGGCTTCTCTCGATTGCTCAGATACCGACACACAAAGCCTAGTAGTATCGAGGCGGCATAGCGCGCCACACAAGCACGACGCGGCTTTCGCACAGGCCTTTCTTACCAACACTCGCCCCCTTGCAGATATCGGTAATTCCCTGGATTGCTTGCAGTGTCAACGACAAAGACGACGCTTGCTTCAGTCAATTGCTCCTGGCTCAGGTCGCTGCGATGGAAGTGCATATCATCTAGCGACAACGACCCTCATTAGCATTCGCAGTATCCAACTTCGGCCGTCTGTCACTAGTTGGGTCTATTTCTGCTCCTGGATCTCGAGGAGGCACAGGTCCTTGCGGTCTGTGATGGCCGTTATACGCCGTGGCAAGGCGATCGGTCACCAACATACAATCTTCCTGTTGGGCATGAACTCCATATACATTGCCGAGCCTTCCGTCCGCGCGCCCGGCGTTTACCGTCGAGTATTCACCAACCTGCCGCATCGGTCAAGGATGCTGGGGGGGTTGACTTTCACGGGCCGTGGGTGTTGTGGCGTTGACTGGACACTGCTTTCACAGATTCGCGTTGTACCGTTCCGAGCCGGCGGCTGCCTGCCGTCCTCCTTCCTTATAACATCGCTGAAGCCGAACATAGTCACGATCTTCCCAACCACGCGGGTCGGTAGCAGCAGCCATTGACCATGGCCACGCCAAGCACCAGGGGCTTGCTCCTCTTCCAAGTCTCCTCCGACATCCGCAAGCTTATCTACGACCAACTCATCGTCCTCGAGCGCGACCTGCATGCCGGCCACGCGGGCACCGACCCTGCAACGCAAGGCCTCTCCGAACTGGCACTGCGAATGCGAGCCGCGGATCTGCGCCGCAACATCCTGCTCAGCAATCGAGAGATTCACCGCGAGTTCAAGGCCGCGTGGTACGGCACCATGCCCTGGGCATTCCTCGTGTGCGACATTCTTGCCGGGCCTATGCCGGGGCTCATCGACAACGCCGGAGAGCGGTGCATCATTGCGGAAGCGGCCTCATATAAGTTACTGGGGTTTCAAGGGAGTCGGTCGTGGCATGCCAATCAAGAAGCCGAGTATACTGTATGTCGCCCGGCGCCGCAAGTTGCAAAAAGATAGCTCGCTGACCGAGGGTACGGAGGTTCAAATCACCATTCTCCAGGACCGCGTGCCGGCTTACCGCCTGCAGTGGGCACACATGAGCGAGCAGCAGAGGGACTGGCTCTAGGTGGGCGATGCCCAGTACAACGCGATGGTGCAGCAAGTCGAGACGGAGGTTGCAGGCATGGTCGCGGAGCGGAGGGCGGCGGACGGGATCGACGGGCTGACCTGGGATGGCCTCCATCGCGTGATTGGGGCATTCTTCCTCCATCACCTGCCCGCTGACCCCACTCACGACGATGAAAACGAGGATGATGGTCTCATCGCGTGGGAGGGTCCGGACGAGACCTTCAATCCGCTATTCGACTGGTGATCTGGTTGGCACAGAGCATGGTCATGCACATGGCCTTCTTGAAATTCGCGCATCGGCGTCACGAACAGCCCTGGTCCGCGAGCTCGCCAAAATACGGCGCGTAAAAACTGAGCACATACACACTGAGCATTTCACCACCGAGCATGTCACCACCGAGCAAGACGCTAGCGAGCATTCTTCCACACTCACTATGATAACGCGACTGACCGCTCTCTGTGCGAAGTACCCGAATTACCTGGAGTGAACAGACCGAGTGCCATCGTGCAAAGCGTATCCGAGTCAGCCGAGATACGAAATGCGCCGTCGCTGTCGCTGACCGCGACGGCGATGGTGACGAGGATGATGGGCTGTTAGCGTAGGAGGGTCTGGATGAGTCGTATGATCCGCTTTTCAGTCCGTGATATCGTCAGCGGAGGATACTGTGCACTTGGATACCGGGTGACACTTCGGGGGACACCAGCAGCCACGGCTAGCGAGCTCTTCACTACACAGCAGGCAAACATCGAGCATGATTATACCGAGCACGTCAATACGGAGCATCACACGACCGGGCACCAGGCCCTTTCATCGCGACAAGGCGATTGACCACTTCAGGTGCACAAAAGACTCGACAGTATCATCAGTGGCAAAGCCGGGCTCCATCGACAAGAACGCACGGTACGCACCTTTGCAGCAGGAGTCGGACTCGTTCAACATGAGCAGTGACGGTCCCTTCAGTGTTGACTCGGAATGGACAGTGCGATCGAGCGCTTCAACGAAAAACACTGCTAATAGCCACGCAGGTAGTGCTCCCGTCACATGTCTGCGGCTCACTCGGGACCGAGGTCGCCGTCACGATTGTGAATGGGTCCGCTCAGCATTCACCGATATCAAGCTAGTCATGCGCTAACGATATCCACTTCCCACCCTGGAGTTCCATCTCCGAGAGAGATGGTGCTAGCATTTGACGACTTTACAGATCAATATATATGTTCCATCCAGCTCGCACGTTTCGCAACGCCCTCGACCTCCTCCGAACGTCAAGAAGGCCTCCCAACTAGACCACACACATCACGCCGTCGAGGACTGCGATGGACGCCTCACGCCTCCTCACGCTGACCCCGGAGATCCGCCTCCTGATTTGCGATCACCTCATCGACGACGCACACTCCTACTGCTACCAACACCTGAGCCACGACCAGATCGCCCGCGGCAAAACGACGGCCAACACCAAGCGAGTAGTGACGCAGGCGCGCCGCAACATCCTGCTGGTCTGCAGGCAGTTCCACCACGAGCTGGCGCCCGTGTGGTTCCGCCGCACCGTCTGGCAGCGGCCGCTCTGCCACGCCTACTTGGGCCCCCAGCTGCCGCTCGGGGATGGCGTGACCGATCGCTGCGTCTACCAGCACGCGCGAGTCTACTGGCTGGACGCGTGTCCCAGCTTCTCCCCGGGTGGCCCGGAGTACAGCGTGAGTCGCTTTCCCCCCCCTTCCAGCAGCAACACCTACTATTGCATCCGTGGAGGCACCGACTGACCAGCCTCTCCAGGTCCGCATCACCGTTCTCCCGTACCAATCGCCCGGCTACCGCCTAATGTGGGAGCACCTAAGCGACGCGAACAAGCAGCGCGAAGGCGTCGACCACGCCATGTACGAGACCGTCGTAAACCGCGTCACCGCCCACGTCGCCGCCATGGTCGCCGCGCGCCACGCGGCCGACGGCGTCTACGGGCTGACGTGGGAGGGCATGGAGAAGGTTGTCGCCGCCTTGTACCTCTCCGACCTGATCTACGCGACGCCGACCTGGTTCCCGCTGGCAGCCGCCGGCGCGGACGACGCTGCGGGTGGGGACGCCGCGGTGTGGGTGCCGGACACTGTCGGGCCGGACCCGGCATACTATTGGTGACCGGTCGTTCCGGAGCAGGATATGCCTGAGATATTTTGTGTGACACCGATGGAGGGAGAGGACTCCACCAGCTGCGCGAGGAATGGTTGACCGAGTCTCGGCGGTACCCTGGCTAGGGCAGGCCGCAGGATATGAAACGCATGATCGAGTAACAGATCGGAGAGCTTGGACACCGCTTCTGCTGACGGGCGCAAATGTAACTCCAGATCTGATCTCGCGAGCATCCCGCACCTTATCTGCTGTCCCGATCCTACACGTATCTTTCCCTGTGCCGCACCCTCCCAAAACGCGGTGCCTACCAGACGAGCCCATGTCCACGGATCCACATGACTCGGACTCGTCCTCGCCAGATCGTCCCACGTGCCAGTCCCCTTCCGCGATCGAGATACCGTTGGCAGTGAGTAAAGCCTCTCCTCACCCCTTTGCTCCATCGCCACACGAGCCATCCACGCCGACAAACAGACCGGACCACCCATCCAGCGCCCGCCAATCCTCGGACAAGTCAACGGGTGCTGCCCGAGATTTCCGCCGGGCAGTCTTCGCCTACACAGCGCCTTCGTGGCGTGGTTCCAGATCTCGGCGCCATACATACGGGGGGCTCCAGATCGAAATCGAGTACCACAAGTTCACGCCATATACGCAAGTGCCCCATTGACCGAGCATCGACGACAAGACGAGCCTAGCCTCGATACACCTACCTCACACCCTAATCCGCTCAAAAGCATACATGCCCACCCTCGCCCGCGCTTCCGCACCCGCCAGATACCCTTTCGCTCCCTCCTTCCCATCCCTCCCCCTCCCATTCCCCACCCTACCCTT
>JAWDJV010009939.1:0-13323 GCA_033119285.1 Teratosphaeriaceae sp. CCFEE 6253
CCACCGGAAAGGACCATGCCTTCGTCCAAAGGCGAGCCCACGGATCCCGAATTGCGAGAGAGGATCAAGGAGGAAGTCAAAGCCGAGTCGAAGGGTAGGTCCTCGACGTGGAAAAATTCAGACCCAAACAATCCGTTCGCTGATCACACTGGCTAGGCGGCGGGGTTGGAAAGTGGTCAGCGTGGAAGGCGGGTGAGATGGCGCGACGGTACGAGGCGCAGGGGGGCGACTACAAGGACACCGGGGACAACAAGAACAAGGCGCAGAAGGGCGCGCCGGAGAAGAAGTAGGGATCGAAGATCGAGATCCCGGATCCCGAAGGGTTATTGCGTGGAGGTAAGTGTGCTGCAGCGCAGGCGACTTTTGCCATACACCGTCGATCTAGTGTTGTATCGCGACACCACTCTCCCCAGCCTGAGCCATGATCCGCTTCTTGTAATCCTTGACGGTGCCCCCGAAGTGCTCCACCGTCCCATGATCGCACACCCACAGGCTCGTGCACACATTCTGCAGCATCGTCACATCATGACTCACCATCAACACCCCGCCCCCGAAATTCTGCAGCGCCACGCTCAGCGCATCCATGGCCTCGATATCCAGGTGATTCGACGGCTCGTCCAGCACCAAAATATGCGGGTTCGTGAGCCCGAGACACGCGAACGCGACGCGCGACTTCTGCCCGCCGGACAGGAGCTCCATCTTCTGCAGGCCCGTCATGCCCGTGATGCCGAACGCGCCCAGGTGCCGGCGGTACTCCTCGTCGGACTTGCCGGGGTACTTGGCGGCCATGAAGCCGACCGCGCTGGTGTTGAGGTCGAGGGCGTCGACGTGGTGCTGGGCGAAGAAGCCGATGCGCAGCCGCGGGTTCTGCGAGATGAGGCCCGCCGACGGAGACAGGGCGCCGATGAGCAGTTTTAGCGCGGTTGTCTTGCCGGCGCCGTTGGGGCCGACGATGCCGATGCGCGAGTCGAGCTGCACGTCCAGGTCCACGTTGCGCAGCAGGGGCTTGTCGGGGGTGTAGCTGAAGGAGACATTATCCATCTGGATGATGGGCGGTGAGAGCTTCTCGACGTCGGGGAACTTGAAGTGCACGCTGTACTCGGCCTCCGGCGCGTCCAGCACCGGCAGCTTCTCCAGCTTCTTGATCCGCGATTGTGCCTCCGAGGACTTGGCGGCGTTGTAGCGGAACTTGTCGATGAAGGCTTGCAGATGCGCCCGCACGGCCATCTGGTTCTCGTACTCCCGCTTGGCGGTCTTGCGGCGCTCCTCCTTGCTGGCGTAGAAGGAGTCAAAGTTGGCGCCCTTGTAGTAGTCCAGCCGCTCCGAGTGCTGATGTATGATGTCTGTCGCGACCTCGTTGAGGAACACTCGGTCGTGAGACACGACCAGCAAGGTGCTAGGGTAGCCCTGGAGGTAGTTTGATAAGAAAGTGATGGATGGGACGTCCAGCATGTTCGACGGCTCATCAAGTAGCAGCAGATCAGGCTCGCAGAAGAGTGCTCGAGCGAGTGCCAAGCGCATACGCCATCCACCGGAGAAGGTCTTCGTGGCATACTGCTGCCGCTCGTGGGAGAAGCCGAGCCCAGCGAGAATGCTGGCAGCCCTGGGTTCTGCCTTGTCCGACTCCATCTCCCCGAGCTTGCCTTGCACGTCGCTGAGCGTGATGTCTAGCCCTTCACGATGCTTGTCAAGCTTGGCTGCGTCTGCGGACGTGTCTGCCATGGATGACCGCTCGACTTCGAGCTCTGCCAGCTCCTTCGTGAGCTTCTCCTGCTCTCTGAGCAAGTGCTTCCGCCACACATCGGCATCGAGCACAGCTTGCAGCGCCGGCGTGTCATCACCCGCAAGTTCCTGCTCGACGTGCAGGATGGAGATGTGCGTGGGAATCGCCACTTCTCGCTTGCTAAGTGCTCGCAGGAGCGTGGACTTGCCGATACCATTCTGACCTACCAGACCGTAGCGACGACCAAAGGCCAGTGTGAGGTTCGTGTCGGTGAGGATCCGCTTACCACCGATAGCAATGTCGATGCCGTCTACCTTGATGTCCTTGCTCTTGGTCTGAGAATCAGAGCCAAGTTGCAGAGGGTTCACGGACATGAAGAACTCCTCGTACGACTGCTGCTCGTCTGGCACATCAAGCAGCCGGGAGGCCTCATACTCTACCGTCTTGAAGACCTTTGCATCCTGCTTGGCCCTCAGCTTCCGCTCGGCTTTCTCGAGTTTCTTCTTGTCAACCCGGGACTCCACCTTGCGAGCATTGGCAGACTCGAGATCGACCGCGTTGCCCGTCAAGCCTAGCGTGGAAGAGATGTTGCGCTGCGAGCCGACCTGGATCGTCTGCTCCAGCTTTCGTGCGGACGGTGCCTGCTGTCGCCGCTCGCCGTCCGGCCCACTCTCATCGTGCAGCTTGTGCACGAACTTGTCCACGAGATTCTGGACGGAGACCTCATTCGCACTCGACAGATCACCCGAGGCGGAAAGGAGGAGCTGCGCAATGACTGCCGCCGCTTCGGTCAAGGGGTCCCCTTCCGCGCTGAATTGGTGGGCGGCATGGTTCAAATATCCCGCGGCGTAGTCGACGACCACCGGATCCAGTCCTGGTAGCTGCGCTCGGATCTGCCCTTCCATGGTCCCGGTCGATAGCGCGTGGGCCGCCTCAGCTTTTGCGCGTGTGCGATTGATATGTGGCGCTGCAGCCGGAGGAAGCAAATTTCGGCGTTATCGGCGCGCCGAGCTGTCGCGTTCGCCACCCGCTTGTTGGCTGAACTAGCTCTTGGTGGTTGGTATGGGCTTGCAGTGGGTACAGCGTGGCCGAGTGCAATCTACCCGAGTCCCTACGTGCGATGGAGCGGCGCTTCGATGTCGGTCGATGTCGCTCACGCTCTCGTGTCGATTGGCTACGGGAAAAGAGCGAGCATATCCGAGTAGCCGGTACACGCTAAACTGATCTACTTGCCAAGGAATAGTAATTGCAGGACATCAGTCGTGAAGACGGATGCTGTATTGGTGTACGGCTTGTACAAGTCGTACCCGCTATCGATCCATCGTCCTTGGCTTCGGACTGTGGCTCTGCTGGCGGTGTCGAGACGCCGACTCATCCGGCCCTGCGTACTGCCGAATGCGCGTCCCCTGACGAGGGGACTAGCTGTGACACGTGAGCGGCTCGCGACATCCTGCGCCGGGCCATCAAAAGATCTGGACGTTTCAGATGCGGCGTCTTGCTGTATCGCAGTCGCACGTCGCTCGTCGGCACTCTGGCTTGTACATACACATGGAGGTCAACACTGGCTTCACGGCTACAAGGCCGCATGCCACCTATACGCCCTCTCCCATATCGTTCGCATCGACGATGCAACAGCCACATCGGCTCGCCCGGCGCGCTAGATTGATTCGCGCGCTCGTGTGGGGAAGCAATGGCGAAATGCGCCCGCCGCCGATCAACAGGGGTGGGCTCGCGTAGTCTGACGTACCTTTCCACAAACATCCCGTCGGGTGGTGCCACCAGGCACTGCTGGCGAAGACACAGGAACGCCTCCCTTGCCTGGTGTCATGGCCGAAAGCGTCATAATTAAAACGGCGCCAGCCGTTGCATCCACCCGTCCACCTTGCACTATTCTACCGGCCCCCCCGCCGTGATGACGAAAGTGGTCTGGAGGAACAGATCCCCTCGCGGGACCTGGCCCGCGTCGTGAGATTGGGGCCGTCGGTCACTTCGTGGCTTCTCAACCACCGCGGCGTGGCAGAGCGTGCCGGTACCTGAGAGTGAGCAGACGGCGCGCACGTTGCTAATCACCGTCCGGCTTTATTAGGTCTTGCCCTGCTCGCATTATTGACGCGACATGTGAGGGTCCGCCCACGCGGATCCACCCGGGGGATGGGTATAGGACCAGGATCGCTGGTCAGCCAATGGGTCTGAGTTCATGCTCCGGTCTGTCCTCCGGGCCTGAGTGGTCGTCGCCTGTTGAGTTCACGGCGGCATATGTGGGTAGCTCCATCGCCGTAGGATTGCGCTGAGGAAATGCCCGTGGTCCGGCGCGGTGGTGAGCAGTGCGGGCTCGCCCAGCTGAGCGGGCGTGGGAGGCCGTGGAGTGTTTGCTGTCGATTTGGAAAGGGCAGGCAGGCCAGGCCAGGCGGACAGGGTACGCCGGCTCTGGTGCAGGTAGTCACGGTAGTACGACTGGAGCCGGTGGCGGCAAAGGCCTTCGTGTAGGCGAGACGCAGGCCGACATACAGGACGCCCGTACTTTGCTTGTTGACATTCCCGTCTTTTATGGACTCAGCCCCCGACGTCTAGTCGAACCTTGACTTCCCCTCTCCCACTCCCAAGTTCCCGCCGCCCAGGGCATCCGTCGCAGCCCTTTCTTCCCACCCTCGTTGTGAAACGGGTGCGATGTTTGTTGGTGGCACGCAGCGCGGCCCACGATGAAGCACGACTCGAGCTCGCGTCTCTCGCTCCACTCTATTGGCGGGTCCCGGGCATAGAGGATGAGAACAGTCCCTACCCTATGTGCTTCTGCTGCCGGTGTCTCACTTGCGGCCGCTGGCCTGGTGGTGGGTCGAGCACACGAAGATAGCGAGCACGCGCACACGGACATGGCGGCGGTAGCATCGACCTACACCCTCCCCGCCGACCCACGACGCCCGCACGCCGACTTCCTCGCGAAGCGCTCCTTTTCATCGCCGCTGACGCGTCTGGCCACTGGAGAGGGACATGGGACGGTGTATGCGGGCACCGGGACGCGGCAGAAGAGAAGCTGGTCGCCTGGCGCGAAGGCGGGCGTGAGCATGGAGACGGCGACGCCACGAGACGAAGACTCTTCTTCACCACAAGTCCGCACGCCGAATGCACGCCCGCGATCCTGGCTCCGCCGCTTCTCGTCAAGCATGTCCACATCGCGAGACTCGAGTCGCACGCCGACTTCCTCGCGCCCGGGCTCGGCTGCTGTGCCCAGCTCGAACGGCTCGCTGAGTCTGTCCCGCTCCGGATCCACCACACTCATGTTTCCAGACAACACGCCGCCGCAGGCGCAGCCCAACAAGCTCGTGAAGCGCACCTCTTCGCTTCACAGCTCTAATGCCTCGCCGTTCCAGCCGTCCGGCTCGAAGCTGCCCCTGCCAGTTCTCCGGCGGCCTGCAACAAGCCATGCACGCGCCGCTACGCTGCCGGAAAGAACTCCCGAGGATGAATCATTTGACCGGATGTCCATCGACCAGCGCTCCGATGCCGCACGTGAACCTCAGTGGCGACAATACTTCACGCCTAAATCCGCCCAGGACGAGAATCACTTGGGCCGGCGGCAGGGCTCCAGTGGTATCCCAAATCCCATCAAACGGATGTATCCTGACCGTAGATATACACCTGTGCTGTTGTCTGCGAAGCAAGCGGTACTGCCTGCAGATCTAGAGCTGGATGACGGCGACGGCGAGAGCATGGGAGCAAACACTGCGCCCAGCGTGGCTTCCCCTTCCGTACCAGCTTCCGAGCCGTCTGCGCCGAGACGCTCTTTCTCAATTGGCGACCTGCTCAGTCTCGGTCCGCAGCCATCGGCGGGGAAGCGACCCACGTCAAGCAAGGGCAAAGCAACCACCAGCAAGCTCGCGCGAAGAGTGCGCCCACGCGTGGTTTCAGCCCCCGTCGTAGCCCAGCCGGACTCCATGGGAAGCGCATCCAGCAAGGCGACATCCCACGATGCGGACCGGCCTGCAAAGCGACGCGATGTCACAGATCCACGGGCCGGCCATCGTGCGATCTACTCGTCGCCAAGCAACGTCCAGCCAGCGGAGCCGCAGTTGCACGAGTTCCAGCTCAGCCATGCAGCCACCACATCCTCCTTAGAACGGCCACCACTTCCAGACTCTCCACTGGGTGGCACACCCTCTCACGCGACCACGCCGTCTTCGCTCGAGCCGCGTCGGCTACCATCGGCGAACGTCGACTCTTCGGCAGCGCGCCATGCACGTGTCTCGGCGGCACAGTCCGAGATCGCACCCTCTACCGTGGGCTCGGACAGCGAGCAAAGGTCTGCTGATGGCTATAGCACCGACTACCAAAGCGACACCTTCTTCGACTCCTACCCGACCCGGACCACGCGGAGTAGCGCAGGCAAGAGAGGCCCGCCCATAGACACCATCTTCGACGAGTCACCACCACCTAGCTTCTCGTCCGGGCGCAGCACGAAGCTGCGCGACCTGCTCAATGACGGACAGTTCCTGGAGCTAGATGCCAATGGCAGACATCGGCACAGCACCATCGAGGAGGAGGAGAGCGTCATGAGCACGCCGGTCAGGTCTCTGCACGACAAGAGCATGAATTCGACTCCATCGGCAAGGCCAGGCGCTCAGCAAGCCTTCGCCTCGTCGCCGCCCATGATGTCCGGGACTGATGAGATCGACTGGGACGCGCCGGAGGATGAGCCCATGTCGGGACAAGGCCTTGGGATACAGCAGGAGCCTAGTACGCCCGCACGTCAGCCCAGCGCAACCAGGGCGGCACCGTTTCGCTTCGGTGCTTTGCAGAAGAATGGCAACGCCGTCTCTTCCAACTCCACCTCTGCTCGCCATAGCAACGGAGGGCCCAACCTGTTCGACTGGTCGGAGCAGCAGCCAAGCCCAAGCCATCACGATCAATCACCGCCCCGCCCACGAACCATGCACGGTAAGAAGGATCCAGCGGACCGAGGTAGCAGATCGACTGGACGCCGGGCACCAAGCGGGATCCATGCCCGCAGTCACAGCGTGCCGGTCGCTCCAGACGTCGATGGCAAGCGAAGCGTGGTGGCCAATAAGTTTGGCACGTGGGGCGTAGGGAGCAAGGCAGTAACGGAGGACTGGAATGAGGACTTTGAGTTCGAGGAGCAGATCCCGCCCGTACCCGAGCTCAACACGGCGCTGATCGAGGAGAAGCGCATCGACAGCGGGCACGAGATGTTTGTCCCCAAGTCGATACGGGAGCAGCAGGAGAGCGTCGTCGCTAATATCGGCCTGCTGCGGGAATGGGGCTTGCTGATCGAGGAACTGAAGGAGCTGCGGGTGCGTGCCGTCGCGCTCGACATGCTGAGCGGGCCACATGCGAAGGCGTGGCAAGAGGTGGACGCCATGATTGAGCTGGCGGATCAGGAGTCGGAGGAGGCTACTTTGCAGCCGCGCCGGTCACCGCCTTCGTCTCCCGGATTCGACTTTGACGCCTTTGACGAGGAACTGACTGATGTGCCCATGCTTGATCAATCGAAAGAGAGCTCAAAAAAAGACTTCGTACTTGATGACAGCGAAGACGAAGCCGACCGACTGCCGCCCATACCTACCATCCCGGCCCACTTTGCGACCCAGCTGCCCGTGACCAGGCCACGCAAGGACTCGGAAGCGGTCGCCCGGTCTGTCATCGAGGCCCTGCAGACGAAACGGAGCGTCTCCGACCCCACGGCGCTGCACCCTGCGCCGCCGGCGAAGAAGGTCCCGTTCGACACCGCGACGCTCCGGCACATCGTGCCGTATGTCAACGGCCTCAAGCGCAAAGTCAAGGACGCCTTGCGCGAGACGGAGGGCCTGTACTCGAGCCCCCACCGCCGCCCGCCGCTCGAAGACGGGCACGTCGGCGTCCGCGTGGCCGACACCGAGCCGGCGTTCCTGCGCAGCATGTTCAATGAGCGCGGGCCGGACAGTCCGACGTCGAAGCGGATGCTGCGGCGCGACGAAGCGATCACGGATAACGACGAGTCGGACGACCCCTGGGCGGACGAAGCCACGAATCTCGCCAGCCGCATGGAGCGGATGAATTTGTCGGGCGCGAAGCGCGCCTGATTTCCTTCCCACCCCCACACTCTGTCACACTCATTTACGCGGATACCTTCTCCAGCCCGAGGCATTTTGCAAGGGAGTTCAGCATGGCGTAACGGACGGATGCCGAAAAAGTCCCCTTCCTCAGCAGCAAATAATCCATTCATACGCTGCCGGCGAGCTCCGCGAGGAGCGCGTGCGCGAGCGCGGTCGCCGGCAGCCCTGTACAACAGCAACAATTGGGTTGGGAGAGTATTGAAAAGTGGATATAGCGAGCTTCACACTGGCCGGGCCTGGCGTACCCTTCAACCCTGTTTGGAGGATTCCTTGAAACGCCTACGATCGATTTTTTGCATAGAGCTGGCTCCCCCGCCCCGCCGCCGCGAGGGGGCTTTCAGCAGGGCACGTGATGTTGAGTGATTGGGGGCATTTTTGTGTAACCACTGCATTGGGCTTTGACGGATTTCCGCTTGGCTGTGGGCCAGGGCTGCTGGTTGATGGGAGGATGGGGGAGGGGGATGCATGATACGGATGCATAGTATAAGATGGAACGGTCGATGGAGGGAGTGGGGGTGGAGGGGCGGAGCGTTAGCTATGTGGTATACTGTAGCACATTGCGCGCTGCTTCACGCTGGACATGGCGGCGGTGCTGGTCTGAATGCATAGTCTCGTCCACAACTCATCCGTATGCATGACTCGCTCATCGCAGCGACGCAGGGGTCATCGCCCCACCATTGAACTGCCGTTGGAAATTCTTTGAGCGGTTTCCACCTTGCTGGCACCCGTTCTATTACCATTGTTCACCCCTTCCACCCCACTACACACGCACCTTCCCGAATCAACAACATACACGACCGAAAATATGGGAGAGCCAGCGCAGAAGTTCAAGGTCGCGGACATCAACCTCGCGGCCTTTGGCCGACGAGAGCTTGATCTCGCCGAAAACGAGATGCCGGGCTTGATGGCCACGAGGCTGAAGTACAAGGACGACCAGCCGCTGAAGGGCGCGCGGATAGCAGGATGTTTGCACATGAGTATGATATACGTGTCTCGGACCGGTCACTTCGCCCGCTGACGAAACGATCTCAGCCATCCAGACCGCTGTCCTCATCGAGACGCTCAAGGAGCTCGGCGCCGAGATCACCTGGACCTCCTGCAACATCTTTTCCACCCAGGACCACGCCGCGGCGGCGATTGCGGCCGGCGGGACCCCGGTCTTCGCGTGGAAGGGCGAGACCGAGGAGGAGTACAACTGGTGCCGGGAGCAGCAGCTCAAGGCCTTCCCCTCCGGCAAGAGCCTCAATCTCATCCTCGACGACGGCGGTGATCTCACGGCGCTGGTGCACGACAAGTACCCGGAGATGCTGGAGGGCTGTTACGGGCTCAGCGAGGAGACGACCACGGGCGTGCACCACCTGTACCGCATGATGAAGAACAAGGGCAAGGGCCACGGTCTGCTGGTCCCGGCTATCAACGTCAATGACTCCGTCACGAAGAGCAAGTTTGACAACCTCTACGGCTGCCGCGAGTCGCTCGTGGACGGCATCAAGCGTGCCACGGACGTCATGATCGCGGGCAAGGTCGCTGTTGTGGCTGGCTTCGGCGACGTGGGCAAGGGCTGCGCGCAGGCCCTGCACTCCATGGGCGCTCGCGTCATGGTGACCGAGATTGATCCGATCAACGCCCTGCAGGCCGCCATCTCCGGCTACGAGGTCGTGACCATGGAGTCCGCCGCGCCGCAAGGCCAGATCTTCGTCACCACGACCGGCTGCCGCGACATCATTGTCGGCAAGCATTTCGAGGTCATGCGCGAGGATGCCATCGTGTGCAACATCGGCCACTTCGACATCGAGATCGACGTCGCGTGGCTCAAGAAGAACGCCAAGGAGAGCGTGAGCATCAAGCCCCAGGTTGACCGCTTCACGATGCCCAGCGGCCGGCACGTCATCCTGCTCGCCGAGGGCCGCCTCGTGAACCTGGGCTGCGCGACAGGCCACTCGTCGTTCGTCATGTCCTGCTCCTTCACCAACCAGGTCCTGGCACAGATCATGCTGTTCAAGGCCGGTGACAAGGACTTCGCCAAGCGGTACATCGAGTTCGCGCGCGCGGTCGAGGGCGAGGAGGCGACGGGGGAGCCGAAGAAGGTGATTGAGGAGGCGCCGAGCAAGGCCTCCGTCAAGCGGATGGCCGTCGGCGTCTACGTCCTGCCCAAGATCCTCGACGAGCAGGTGGCGCTGCTGCACCTGGACCACGTCAACGCCAAGTTGACGACGATGAGCGATGAGCAGGCCGAGTACATGGGACTGCCCAAGGAGGGGCCGTTCAAGACGGACATGTTCGTCACTCCTCCCCACCATCGATCTGTGATATCTGCTGACATTCTCGCGTCAGGTACCGCTACTAGACGCAGCGCACGCGGGCGGGCGACACAGTCCACGGTGTGGGCGTTCATGACACGATCAAGATTTGCTTCAACACATTAGCGTATGATACCACTGGGCTGGCGCTGTTTAAACAACGGCATGAGAACGAAAAGCATTGCGAGGCGCTTCGGCGTATGGAGAAGATGGCCGGGCGTCACCTCACTCAACTGAGGTGCGGCATTATCGACAGTACGGCATGGTAGACGGCTGTCCGTGGGCTGGGGAGGGCCGGATGCCATCGAGCTGATACCTTGACAACGTTGAAGAGGTAGAGACCGCAATCTTCCATCCCCTTGGAGTCCAGGTATCTGGCCTGCAGTTGATGAAATGAGCCCACGTCGCTGTTTCTGCTCAGTGCATCTACATGTGTCCAATCCACCCATGGGCGGTCACTGTTAAAGCTGCTCAAAGACCCGTGAACCGACTCGGCTGGAAATCTGACTCCTGCTACACACGATCCACGGCCTGCCACTCTTGTACATTAACAATATATCTGCATCTAAACTCTTTGGCCAAACTCGAGGTTGGACAGGGCAGCATGTCATTCATCCGGTGGCGATCGTGGTGCGTCATCTCGAGCTGCACAAACCCACAACCTTTCGAATCACCGCCCTCTCGTGCAGCGAATGAGTCCATTCACATCCGATGGCTCCGCGGCGACAAGTCGCCCCAAGCGGAACTCGGCATGGCATACGTTGGCCCCAGTGCAGAGCCAACCCAATATAGTGTGCCGGCGTCCTCTCTACATCCGTTCGTTGGTACTTTTGATTAACAGCAATAACATTACTGCGCCATCGACAACGCCGATATGGATACCATGATCAAGGTGCTTGTATACTCGGCTACGCTATTGAGCGCAGTCAATGCCCAATCGTCAATCGCTTCCGCAAGCTGCTCGCCAACCCTTACCGCCAGCTACGCCGCCCCATCAGTGGCGGCCGGCTATGTCGCGAGACTCGTCGCCAACAACCTGACTGATCCCCGCGGTATCATAGTCGACAGCCAAGGTGCTCTGCTCGTCGTGGAGCAGGACGTCGGCATCACCGCGCTCTCGCTGGTCGACTCTGGCCAGGATTGCATCAGTGTCGGCAGCCGCAGCACCGTCATCAACGATCCGACGCTGAACCACGGCATCGCTTTCTCGGAAGATGGTGCGACGCTGTATGCATCGAGCCCGGAGGCAGTCTACGCGTGGGATTACTCGCCGCAGTCTCAGACCAATACGTCCGAGCCCAGGATCCTGGTGGCGAATATGACCACCTCGGATCATACGACGCGGACTCTGCTCCTGCCACGACATGCCCCGGGCCTGCTGGTCGTCACACGCGGCAGTACGTCCAACCTCGATGTCGAAGCCGAGGACCTCGCCACGGGACACAGTCAGGTCAAGGCCTTCAACCTCACCAACATGACGAACGCCTACAACTTCAATACCGACGGGCTTCTCCTCGGCTGGGGCCTCCGCAACGATGTCGGAATCGCCGAGGAGCCTATCAGTGGCGGCGTCTACACCGTCGAGAATAGCGTTGACGAGATGGTCCGCGAAGGGCAAGACATCCACGAGAACAACCCCGGCGAGGAGATGAACTTCCTGGGCTACCTCAACGGCACCTCATCGCCGAACCAGGGCCGGAATTTTGGGTACCCGGAGTGCTACTCTGCCTGGAACGTCAGCGCCATCCCGGATTTTGCTGGTACAGTCGGGGACCAGTTCGCCATCGGAGATCTGAACAGCACTACCAACGACACGACATGCAATGCAGACAACCGACAAGCCCCCCGCTTGACCTTCCAAGCCCACATGGCGCCCCTGGACATCCTCTTCAACGCCGCCGGCACCGCCGCCTGGGTCACCTTCCACGGCAGCTGGGACCGCACCGATCCCGCCGGCTACAAGCTCTCCGTCGTCGAGTTCGCCAACGGCGACGCGGTCGAGCCCGCCGACAGCCTGACCGCGGCCGTGGACATCGTGAGCAACGCGGACAACGCCGCCTGCCCCAGCGGCTGCTTCCGGCCCGTGGGCTTGGCGTGGGACAGCCAGGGGCGGCTGTTCATGTCCTCGGACGCGACGGGGGAGATCTACGTCGTGCTGCGCGCGGACGGGAATGCGACGAGCGCGGTCGGCAGTAATGCCACGGGGACCATCCCGACTGCGACGGCGGGTGCGGGTGGGAGTGGGACGGCGAGCAGCGGGTCGGCGTCGGCCAGCTCGTCGAGCGCGGCGAGCAGGGAGAGCATGGGCGTGAGTGCTTTGGCGCTCGTGATCGGGGTCGTTGCGTTCATCATCTGAGGTTTGCATTAGACTTTTCCGAACAAGAAACATTCATCCCATACCGTTGCTCGGAAATCATGTGCGATGAAACAAGTCGTCCTGTACAGCGAACCCATAAGTCAACAGTGGGTCAGCACACTCGACGACCGACTGGCTACGGTAGGGAACATCGGAGCACAGGCACCGGACCTCCCAGCTACAAATTCATCGTCCGTCGTGTGCTATGTTGCTCAATCACCGTACCCGTCCGATCTCATACCAGACCGCCTCCAGCAAAACTCACCACATAGCAACCGGACGCAATCGAGACCGCCGTCTTTCGTCTCATCTCTGCAGTCATGAGCAAGATGAACACCATCTCCCGCCCTCACCAGCACGCCGGGCCGTCGTCCGACCGACCCGCCGATCCGTACGAGCAGATGAAGAACGACGAGAAGGTGAGAGCATCGCCAACCCCACCCCTCTCTCTCTCGCACGTCGTGAGAAGCCACACGCAGCGTCATGCTAACCCAGCCCACCGCAGGCGCACACCGCAGCGCAGAGAGGCGCCCACGCCGGCGCCGCGACGGCCGCCGTCTCCGAGGCGCAAGACGCCCACGTGCAGGCGCAGCTCAACGCCGCCTTCCGCTCCCGCCTGGCGAAGGCCGGGAAAGCGCGCCAGGTCCCAATCCCCGAGCCGCCCCAAATCCCCAACCCGCCCCAGCTCCCCGAGACGCCTTACGTCGCCGCGACACGCGACGAGGCCCTTGCGGCCGCGGTCGCGGCGGCGATGGCCCCGACGTACCAGTGGGCCGCCGAGCAGCGGCGCAAATGCGGCGGCGTGTCCCCCAAGCGCATGGAGGCGCGGCTGCGCCG
>JAWDJV010009940.1:0-13258 GCA_033119285.1 Teratosphaeriaceae sp. CCFEE 6253
GATTTCACACTCGTGTCGGCGACGTAGAGCACGAGCCCGTACTTCTCTTCCAGATCTGCCAGGTACTGAGACAGCTTTAGCTTCCCCATCCGACTGAAGGCATGCCTGCCCAGGTGGTTCAAGATCGATGCTTGGTTGAGTGTGGTGACCCCGTTCACGGTCCCGATCTGCACGAGCGCCGCCTGGAGCTTGTTGCTGAACTCGACGACTGGCACACCCGCCGTGCATGGCACGATAGCCACGGTCCGCATGTTCATCGTCGACGTCGACTTTGACCGGTACATTGCCAGTTTGCTGTCATTCGATGGAGCCTCGGTCATCGGATTCTCGATCAGCGCCCGCATCCTGGAAGCGATGATCTTGGACACCTTGATCGTGATGCCCGGGTGCTCTTGCGCAAGACTATTGAACAACGTCTTCGGGAACTTCGCCAGCTCGGTGTCGCGGATCGCATGCAGGGTGCCGGGTCGGGCGGACTCCGTCAGGACTTCCAGCTCGCCGACGCTGTCGCCCTGCCCATACTCGCGGATGACCTGCATCTTCCCTTCCCTGTCCTCCTGGATGGCTCGCAAGCGGCCATTGAGGACGATGTAAATCGCATCGCTCTCATCGTGCTGCTGATAGATGGCCTGGCCGGCATTGACCTGCACCCACTCGAGCGCAAAGTCAATGTGTTGTATCAGCCTCGGCAACAGGTCTGTCAAGCGTTTCGCCATGGTCAAGAGAACGATGGGATACCGCTCGACGATTCTGTCAATAGCGTTGTGCGGCAGGAAGCCTACGTAGACGTCCGTCTTCGCGGTGACACTGATAAATGAGCGGTAGGAAGAAACACTGCCAAGGTAGCCTGCGAGACCGCCGGGCTTGATGAGGAACAAGCTCTTCCGCACCTGCTTTCTCCGCTTCTGCTGCTCCGTGGCGTTGTGTGACTGCGAAGTGCTGGAGGTACGTCTCGCAGTACCTCCTCCTCCTAGCAGATCAGGAAGGTCGACCCGGCTCGCACCTGGTCTTGTCCCAAGCATGTCCTCGCTGCCATCTTTCGCGTCGACAGATACACTGACGTCCAAGAAGCCGTCAATCACATAGTACAGCCCCGGGTTCCGCTCGCCTTCTTCCACAAGCACGGAGTCCTTCGGGAAGTACACAATCTCAACCTCGTTCTTCAAGTCCTCTAGGATGTTCACCGACCCTCCGATGCTGTATGCAGATGCTGAATGTAGAGACTCGGAATCGTCCAATGAGCCCTCGAACGGATCCATGAAGCCAAAGGCGTTGTTGAAGACCGCGCTTTGCCGTTTAGGATCAAACGACACGAGCCGAGGCGACTGCGCAGCTGAGGGTGGATTGCCTGCGCTGCCCTTCGGGTCGGAGAGACCAATCGCTTTGGCCATGCACTCCATGATCGACTCGCGGAAGAGGAGATCCTCGTCCATCGACTCCTGCCGATGCATGTGGGCTCGTGGGCTCTGATCGACGTTGAAGCCATCACGGGCCTCCTCTTGGATCGGCGCGTGCGCATTGCCGTTGGCAGCCTTGGGTACCGAGTAAGGTTGGGAGAAACTGCCCCCGTTCCGTTGCCGTCCCGATGTTCGCGCGGCATGGATGTTAGTGAGCAGGTCACCAGCACTGACGCCCGCGCGATCCAAGTCGGCACTATTGATTTGAGTACTCCCATGGCGGGCCGCAAAGTGTGCATTGATCGCCGAGTCGCGTTGAAGGTTACTGCTAGTGCGCCGACGTCGCTGGGACAGACGTGGGTTATGCAGCGCTATACCCTTCATACTCTCCTCTGGGCCCAGCCGCTCCTGATCTTTGCGGAACTTATCTTTGAGCCGGCTTTGTACCTCACCACGCAGAAAGTCCGGCAGGTCGTAGGTGGTATACTTGTCCAGGAGCCGCTCTGTGCTCAAGACCTCGCTCGTGAGCCCGAGATAGGAGTGCACGGTGCCTAGAGTTACGCGTTGGAGTCGGGTGATGATCACTTGCACTATATGTGCCGTGGCTTTCGGGTACATCTTGGTAATGCGGTGGAAAGCACTGGCGGGAATGACCGCAATGGTCGTATCTACAGCAGCTCTTGCTACAATGTCGGGATGAGCTGAAATGTGCTTCTGGTGTCTACTTGGCCGATGAGATTGTGGTCTCGTCGTGCTTGACTGCCTGCTTCCATGAACATTGATGTGCAGACCGTCGGACCCGTCGAGAGTCAGAGGCGGCGGCTCCTTCATCGTGGATGTCGACCGATGCCTCGACGTTGGCCTCGACGTCCCGCCAGCCCAAGGACTCTCCACGCCGGAGTCTGGCGTGGCTGAGCCGTCGATAGACGGGAAAGGGAAGCGAGGGTGTTGTTTTGCCTCGCGGCTTGTGTTGGGCGGCGTCTGCTCGGCCTCGCCATACCGTAGCTTGACGTTCTCCGTGAACAGAGCCAGGATGGAGAACAGAGAAGACATCGGAGCACCGTTCTTGACCTCCGTCAACAGCTGATAGCTGCGGTTGCCACTGGATCGCTCGTCTCCGTGGTCGTCGGACTCATGGCTGTCGTGGCTCCAGTCGTGCTCGGGCGCTTTCTGCGACTTGACGAAGATCTGCACCAGGCCATCGACGACCAGACAGAAGCCTTTCTCCTCTTCCAGCAAGAGCGTCTCACCCGCAATGAGCTTCCGAGTTTGCATCGTCCTGGTAAGTTCATGGAATACTGGCCGCTCCAGGTAGCCAAAGACCTTGATGGCGCTCAGGAACTCATCGAAGTAGTTGGCCAGGCCCGGCTTCGAGTCTGTCTCTTGCGCGTCCGGAAAGATCTCGATCTGTGGCTCCTTCCTCTGCGGTTCGGGAGGCAAACGGGAGTACATGTTCAAGAATCGATATCGTACAAACCAGGCCACCGTGGAGGCAAAGCCCAATAACATCAGTAGTAGGGTCGTCATGTTCATCGTGAACGTCAGACTTGTCGAGAGGAAGGTGAACAGCCATGTTGGCAGTGTCAGGGTGACGAAGGTGATGAGCCAGTAGAGGAGGCTTGGGACGACTGTGAAGAGCCCCAGCAGCAGGCCGGCTATCATCCCCAGCGCCGACTGCGGTTGGGCGGGCACGTAGATGATGGTGGTGCTCGCTCCGGCAGCGGTCGTGGTGGCGCTACCGACGGCCTGAGTGAGCGAGGAGCTGGCGTGGGGGAGCACCCGGGACAGGTCCGCCAGCATCTCCTCCATCGTACACGTGCCCACGGCGTACAGTTCGCCGGGCAGTGGGCGTGATGTCGCATTATGCAAGGGCGTGAGCGTGCCTCAGTGATTGGGCCAGCGAGAGAGGCAGACGTGAAGCAGCTCCGGCCTCAGGCTCGAGCCAGCGCGGAACCGCCTCCGTCCCAACGACGTGGAACTTCTGGCGCGTATCGCGTCCTCCTCGACATCCACCAGCGATCGCATTGTCGCAGGAGGCTTCTGTCCCCCCCCACACACACCGTCTCGCCGCCATGTCGTCCGCCCAGCGACCCGAGCGGGTGGTCCACCAGGACTACATCGCCCGCATCCGGTACTCCAACACCCTGCCTCCACCCCCGAACCCGCCGAAGCTGCTCGACATCCCCGGCACGGGCCTGGCAGGCGGCCAGTACACCAGCGCGGGATATGCGTCGAAGCTGGCCAGAGAGCAGCCGTTGAACATCGAAGCGGATGCGGAGCTGGGGATGCCCATTGACATGATTGGCGTCCCCGGCATCTTCAACGGCGACGAGCGAGGTAGGTAGGGTCATGCCGCCCGCGTGTACGACATCTGACACCTCACAGCCATCTTCCCCCGCCCTGGCGCACAGCTGCACCCCGCGGACAAGCTGCTGATGAAGCCGCTGTCCGCGCTAGGCAAGGGAGACAAGAGCGGCAGCGGCGTCTCCTTCTTGCGCCGGACCGAGTACACTGCATCGCAAGGCCCGCAGCACTTCGCATCCAACACCTCCAAGGATATGATGCGCTTGCGCAACGACCCGAAGCGCCGGAAACTGAACACCGTCGACAAGGACGATCCGATCAACATCGCTCGCAACATCATCAAGGGCTTCGACATCGCGTACCCAGCAGACATGTACGCGGGCGAGGACAGCACCACGACCCTTCGCGGTGCGGCAGTCACAGACGCAGAGGTGAAGGCATGGACGAAACCGAGACACCCGACCAAACCCAATGTCCACCTCCTCGACAGCTACCCGCTGCTGCCCGACCTGGACGCCCTTCCGGCCGCCGGATTCTTCGCCGTGTACAAGTTCCAGTCCAATCCACTGCTAGGCGACACCTACGACCAGCGCCTGGACTCCGCAGTCCTCAAAGTCAAGCACGACCCACAAAAGAGCGCCGAGTTCGAGCGCAAGAAAGCCGACTGGGACGCCTCGGAGAAGAGCAGACCAGAGCCCATGCAAGAACCAGACTATGACCTGTACGTGGCCGACGACGCATCCGCAGTCCACGCCGTGAAGCGCAAATTCGACGTCAATGATGCAGAGCACGATGACGAAGACCTCTACACCGACGACCTCGAGATCACCGACGAGCACCCCGAAGGCGGCCGCTGCTTCGCATACCAGCGTCTGCGGACGTACGAGACGTACAACCAGCACGGCAACCCGAACAACCACTACAACGACTCCGTCGCGTTGGCGCTACACGACCCGGAGCTGGTGGTGGGCGAGAAGAGGCTGGAGAAGGCGGCGTACTACTACCCGATCATTCAGCGGACAGCTCTACGGCCCAAGTGGAAGGGCCGACTCGCGGCGACGCAGACGGAGGAGGTCATCGATACGTTGAATATCATTGTTGGTGAGCATGCGGATGAGGAGCACGAGAGTGTGTTGACGAAGCAGGCCGACTTGGATCCGGTGTCGAGGCATGGTGGTGGTGGTGCGGTGGAGGCTGCTGCTTGAGCGGAGGCCACCCCTGGATTTGGAGGCTTGTGTAAGATGTAAGTGCAGGCTCAAGCGCGGGAGCGATAACGGGGACAGCACGCCGGCCCAGATCAGAGTTTCTGAACCTCTCCAATACGGCAATGCTTCCATACAAGAGCCTGGTCTCATTACCATCGTGTCACTCATAAACACGTACCCCATCGCCACACCACACGAGTCACGCGGACCACGCCATCTCATGCCGCTTCGCCACATTCTCCCCCCCGGCCGCCACGAGCATAAACTCCGCGACCGTGGCGCCCGTCCCGTTCTTCTCGTTCGGCGTCCCGTCGTTCGCGTGATTGCCCAGGATCGTCAGCGTCGCGTACTTCCCGCTGTACACCGGCGTCGCCAGCGTGACATTCGTGGAGTTGGAGCTGTACGGCACGATGACGTCCGCCGTGGCGGCGTCGTACGCGTTCGAGATGGCGACGTCGGTGCTGCTCGTGACGTTGACGGCGTCGGCCAGGTCTGTGGTGTTGGAGAAGGTGACCTGGTAGCTGGTCGGCGGGGCCTGGGCCCAGTCGAACTGCACGGCGGTGATGGGGACGGCCGGGCCGGAGAGTTGCACTGTGACGGAAGAGCTGATGTTGGCGTAGACGGGCTGCCATTTGGTGGAGACGGCGCCGTCGACGGCCGCGAAGGGGAACTGGCCCGGGAGGATGTCTTGGGGAGAGGTGGCGGGCTGGCACTGCACGATGTTGCCTGGCACGGTCTTGATGTCGCCGATCCGCCTGTTCGTCAACGTCACGGTGCCGTTGGGCGCGAGCTGGTATGTGGTGGTATTGCCAAACTGCGACTCGCCGGCCACGCCGATCGTCACGGGGATTGAGGCGGTAGCAAAGGTCGAGTTGGCTTTCTCCAGCGGTGTGCCGAGCCGGGTCAGTGTGGTATGGGACTGGTTCGAGTACCCCTTCACCGGCCAGCCCTGCCAGTAGATGGTGCGGTAGGTGAGCTCGGGGATCTGCGGGGGCAGCGACGGATTGACGTTCAGCGAGTCGAGCTCGAGACGCAGGCCCAGGTAGCCGAAGACGGCGACGCGGTTGGCGCCTCCGTGGCCCGTGAGGAATGGATAGGCCGGGTGTGTGCCGCCGTTGGTGTCGTAGTTGTCGGTCAGCTGCTCGGAGAATTGGAACCACGGCCCTCTGATGTATGGCGCTGAACCCTCGATGTCGTACGTGTACGACGCGCATCCCGAGAGACTGATCTTGTTGGCGACAATGCTAAAGACGCCGTACGTCATGCCCGGGCCATTATTCGATTGCTTGCCAGCATAGTATTCCAGGTCGCTCAGACTTTGGTTATTGGGGAAGTCAAGGAAGTCGTCGACCAGGATCACATCCGCCTGCTTGACCTGCACCGTGTTGTTCATCTCGGCATACTCGCGGATGATATTCGCGGGCTCGTAGACGGGGATGAGGATCTTCTCGGCGATCCCTGCCCAGGTTGTGTTCGCCCCGATTCCGAGACGCGTCCGCAGTGTATTCGCTGTCTCGATGTGGGTCTTCATGAGAATCATCGTATAGCCGACGTCCCGCTGGAAGTTGGCGTACTCGTCGGGATCGGTCGCGTTGAGCAGCTCGTACTGGTCAATGGTCTCATTGTAGGTCAAGGCATCAGCGTAGAACTGCGCGATAGCGTCGTAGATTGGGAACAGCTCTTGTTGGAAGAAGGCCGTGTCTCCGGTGACGGTGTAGTAGTTGTAGAGCTCGAGTCCGATGTCACCTCCCAGATGGTACTCGTAGTCGAAGCATGGCCCGGCGCCCGTGCAGTTGCCATACCGTCCACTGATCCAGGGGAATGCAGCGCCATCGGGTGAGAAGCGACCTGTCTGGTTGACGGTGCCCGACTGTTCGGTCGACACCTGAAGGTTCGCTTGAGCCTGGGGTAGGAGCTTGACCCGGTAATTGGCGATTTGCTCGGCCGCCTGAGGGTGCGCTACGACCAGACCAGGAGCCATCCACACCTCGGCGTCCCAGAAGATCCAGCCAGCATAGCTTGAGCTTCCCAGCCCACCGACGGCAATACTGTTCGTGTCGAGCTGAGTGTTGTTGCCCGCCGCAAGGATGGCATTCGTCCCGACCGTGTTCTGCAGCATGTGATATGCGTTGGTGTAGGCTGTGATCTGCAGTTCCAGCACCTCCGGATTGTCCGGAAGAGTACCGTTCGGCAGGCGGTAGCTATCTACGCTGTCTGCGGGTAAGATGTTGCTCCACTCGGCAATCTGGGACTCCAACATGGCCGAGAAGCCTTCGTTCGCCCCGGACCACGATCCGTTGACTGCCGCCGATTCCGGGTCGCTGAAAGCATCGGTCGACGCGCCGCCCACGTACTTTGTGATCACGCTGGTCTGTCCAGCCTTGAGAGCAACACTCATAGCTTGTGCGATCGACGAGTCGTTGGCTCCAATCACTGAAGTGTCCGTGAAGTTCGTCCGGCTGCTTGAATCGCAGGAGTCGTCCCCAACGAGCGAGGATGCGATGTACGCAGTGACATTGTCGATGCCCAGCGGCGACACGGCAGACCAGATGGTTGGATAGACCGGCATATATCCCTTGCCCACGAAGTTCGTTCGCACGGCACAATCGCCAGCAAGCACGTCGATGACGGTCGCATTCACATCTCTTGACGCCGTCAATTTCAGCTGGACGGCAGCCTGATTGACGTACAGCTTGTGCACAAGCATGGTGTACTCGACATCAACCGCCGACTCGTTGCTCGGCGACCAGGTATAGCTCCAGCTCATCGTGCCAGCGCCGACGTCGAGCGTGGAGCTGAATCGCGAGATCTGGTCGGTCGGGACATTCGCGTCGAGGATCTGCTCGCTGACCTGCACATGCAAGCCGGCCCAATGCGGGACGCCGCTGATCACACTCTCGCCGGTATCGTACTGATACAGCCATTCGAAGTTGGTGCCGTTGACTCGCACCTCTCGGTCCCAGAAGCCGGAGATCGTGGCGAAAGTCTGTCGCCGATCGAACAACGGCCACCCATTGGTGTCCGCGGGCGAGTCCACTTCGTAGAAAGGTCCGACTGCCGCCAGATTGATGCCCAGGTAGCCGTTGGCGAGGGACATGCGCGACTGGTACTTCCCGGGCTCGAGGTATGTCGTCGTCACCCGCCAGTTGTCGTCGTCCCAGGTCGTCCCATTGAAGCGGGTCTGGTAGATGATGGCTTGCGCGCCGTTCAGCAACAATGCCAGGCTGCTCAAGATGGCGAGCCCGCGGGAGACGGTCGACCCTGTAAGATGACCACGCTGTCAGCCATTGATCTCACGCTACCACAGAGGTAATCCGTGGTGCATTTGTTGCATTGATTCAGCGTCTTTGATCAATCAATCGGTCTGCCAGTGCTGACCTACCAGCCATGGTGGTCTCCTATGAGCAGCGAGACCGTCACAAGCCCCAAGTAATATCCAGCCAATACTCTCCCCACGGTAATACTGAGGAAGACGTGCAGTCGCGAGGGCAGCCGCGGGCAGACAGCGTTTAAGTAACTCCAGTCCACCTCGTACCGCCCGACGCCTCTTGCGCGCCTCGTGCAGCATCATCGCTTGGGCCCACGGCGCCCGGGCCTGCAGACCACTGCGCGACCGTCGACCACATCGCCGTCGTGCCAGCCATCGGTCAGGCAGCTCATCGCGTGGCCGGAAGCCCCCGCCTGCACCGCCTCGTCATGCGACGGATCGCGGGGTTGGGCTGCGGGGTTCGCGCGCATTGAGTTCGGTCTAGCGCTTCCCATTGCGGCAGGGGCAGACGAGCTGTGCTATGCCGAGGTTGGCGCTGTGCCTGACGATCGCTTCTACAAGACGGATGGTTCGACTCGCTCTTGCCTTTGCAAGTGCCATGTTGAGCGCTGTGGAGCTTCTCGGCCTCTACTCTGAACGCCATGCTAGAACGCACGAGGCACTGGATGCGCAAGATGAAGAAAAGCACACTGCCAGCACCCTCCAAATCACGTCGGCATCGGAGCAGCGGCCCCCGTCATCCCCTCCACCGTCTCGACCGGCGCGCAACTACTGCATGTCAGCAAATCACCCACACATCTCCTCATCATCACGGGGGCAAACCCACCTGCAGAACAGATTCATGTCCCCATACGCGTCGTCCAGCCTCGCCACCGTCGGCCAGAACTTCTTCTCGCGCAGCCACGGGAGCGGGTACGCCGCCTTCTCCCGCGTGTAGCTCCGCGCCCACTCCCCCCTCAGCAGGTCCTTCATGGTGTGCGGCGCCATCTTCAGCACGTTCTCCTCCCGCGGCTGCTCCCCGCCCTCCACCGCCGCAATCTCCCCCCGGATCGCGATCAGCGCGTCGCAGAAGCGGTCCAGCTCGGCCTTGTTCTCGGACTCCGTCGGCTCGATCATCAGCGTGTTCGCCACCGGCCAGCTCATGGTCGGCGCGTGGAAGCCGTAGTCCTGCAGCCGCTTGGCCACGTCGATGGCCTCGATCCCCGCCGTGGCCTTGAAGCCGCGGACATCGAGGATGAACTCGTGCGCGCAGCGGCCTTGCTCGTTGGTGTAGAGTATGGGGTAGTGCGGCTTCAGGCGCGAGAGGATGTAGTTGGCGTTCAGCAGCGTGATCTTCGTGGCGTGGGTCAGGCCGCGCGCGCCCATCATCTTGATGTAGGCCCACGATATGGGCAGGATACTCGCGGAGCCCCAGGGTGCGCCGGAGACGGGCGCGATGCCTGTCTCGCCGCCTACGTTCGCGACTAGAGGATGTCCGGGGAGGAAAGGCGCCAGATGCTCTGCGACACCAACAGGCCCGACACCAGGCCCACCGCCGCCGTGCGGGATGCAAAAGGTCTTGTGCAGGTTCAGATGGCACACATCCGCGCCGATCTCGCCCGGCGAGCACAAGCCAATCTGCGCATTCATGTTCGCGCCATCCATGTACACCTGCCCGCCATGCTGGTGCACGAGATCGCACGCCTCCTTGATCTGGGGCTCAAACACACCGAATGTGCTCGGATACGTGACCATGATGGCCCCGAGCTCCGCGCTGTATTTTTCGCACTTCGCCTTGAGGTCCGCCATGTCCAGGTTCCCGGTGGCAGTCTCGCACTTGATCGTGACGACCCGCATCCCCGCCATCGTCGCACTCGCGGGATTCGTGCCGTGGGCAGAGACCGGGATGAGGCAGATATCCCGCTTCTTGCCTGCTTGCTGCTCCTGATACTTCCGGATGATACGCAGCCCAGTGAACTCGCCTTGAGCGCCAGAGTTCGGCTGCAGTGTCACAGCATGGAAGCCTGTGATCTCCGCCAGGTCAGTCTCGAGCTCGCTAATCAGCTCTGCATACCCTTTCGTCTGATCCATTGGGGCGAAGGGATGGATGTTGGCGAACTCAGGCCAGGAGATCGGGACCATTTCCGTGGTAGCGTTTAGCTTCATGGTGCAAGAGCCGAGCGGGATCATCGAGTGCACCAGCGAGAGGTCCTTGGACTGCAGGTGATGCATATACCGCAGGATCTCCGTCTCTGAATGATGCGAGTTGAAGACTGGGTGAGTCAGGTACGGCGAGGTCCTCCTCAGACTCTCGGGCAGCACCGCCGTCGCGTCCAGGCCCTCCGCAAACTGCTCCAGGTCCACCTCTTCGGTCGTGAAAGCGCGCATGATCTCGTCAATCTGCTTCTTGCCCACTGTCTCATCGATGGTAATACTGATCGTCTCATCATCGACCACGCGGAAGTTGATCATCAGCAGCTGGGCCACCTTCTCAGCGAACTGCCTCGCCCCGCGCTTCTTCACCACGACCGTATCGAAAGCGACTGGCCGCTTGATCTGCAAGCCCGCCTGCTCGAGACCCATAGCAAGAACCTGCGCCATCTTCGTGACCTTCTCAGCAATTCGCCTGAGGCCCGTGGGACCGTGATAGACAGCGTACATGCCATTCATATTCGCCAGTAGCGCTTGCGCCGTGCAGATATTGCTCGTTGCCTTCTCTCGTCGAATATGCTGCTCGCGAGTCTGCAGTGCCAATCGCGCAGCCGGATCACCCAGCCTGTCTTTCGATAGGCCGATGAGCCGCCCAGGGATCTTGCGCTTGTGCTTCTCGCTCACCGCGAAGAAAGCTGCGTGCGGTCCACCGAATCCAAGTGGGACACCGAAGCGCTGCGCATTGCCGAACGCGACGTCCGCACCGAACTCCCCAGGCGGGGTGAGCAGGGTGAGAGCGAGCAAGTCGGTGCCGACGGCAAAGGTGCCCTTGAGCTCATGGACCTTGTCGGCCAGCCCACGGAAGTCCTCGACACCGCCCAGCGTGTCCGGATACTGGGCCAGAACGCCGATCAAGTCGTCTCCCACCTCCTCGACCCGCTTGCTATGATCCTTCAGCACATCTGCGACCTCAATCGTGATCCCGAATCCAGACGCCCTGCTCTCCAGCACCGCAATCGTCTGCGGATGACACAGATGGGACACCAAGTACACCTTCCTCGACTTCTTCAACCTGGCCGCAGGCACCGCATTGAACGACAACGTCATCGCCTCCGCCGCGGCCGTCGGCTCGTCCAGCACACTCGCATTCGCCACCGCCAGCCCCGTCAGATCCGTGACCACCGTCTGGAAATTCAGCAGGGACTCCAGCCTGCCCTGGCTGATCTCCGGCTGGTAAGGGGTGTAGCTCGTGTACCACGCCGGGTTCTCGATGATGTTCCGCTTGATCACCTCCGGGACCCGTGTCCCCGCGTATCCGCATCCGATGTAGCTCTTGTAGACCTTGTTCTCGCCTGCAATCTCCCGTAGCCGCGCGAGGAGCTGGCTCTCGGAGAACCCGCCTTCGCTCGTGGCTATGGAGCCCGACTCTGGCATCGGTCCCTCGACCTTCAGATCTTTGCTCGAGAGGATCGCGCTGGGCACCACTTGGGCGATGAACTCGTCCAGGCTCTTCGCGGGTGGATCGAGGGCGCGCAGCATGGCTTCCGCGGTCTCGGCATTGGGCCCGATGTGTCTGCGCGGGAAGGTGTCGAGGGGCGCGAAGATGGAGTCGGAGTGAGGCTTGGGCTCACTGCCGCGAGTGTCATCGGTCGAGCTCGAGTAGAACGGCCGACTCGAGATTGCAGTGGAGGGCCTGGCGCCTGGTCGGGTGATTCTGCGCTTGAGAAGCAGGCAGCGCGAGGACAACGGCTTGCGCGTGGCAAGCCACTGAGCGCGTAGCCGCATGGCTATCGGTAGTGCAGACATTGCGTACACTGCGTGTGGGGTAGACGTGGTGTCTATATGTACGTGCGGTTTGTCCCTCCGTCGTTCAGATTAGATGCAGGCTTCTCATTATTGGCCGCAATCGATGGTCTCGGTGGCTGCGGTGGTGTGGTACTGGAAGGGTATGACGGCAGCCTCTGTGATGCGAGGTCGCTAAAGGGAACCTTGGAAGAGAGCGAGGTGTCGAGGTCGAAGTTGTGGGTTCAGTGAGTGTGTCGCCGCAAGATGATTGTCAGACCCTGCTCGTCAGAAGGCTTAAACATTTCCTTATCTTATCTCGGCTATAAGCGGGCAGCGAACAGCAGGTGTATGGGAATACTGCAGATATCGCAGGGAGTCGCATGCATGCATGCATGCAAGGTACACATACAGCAGAGGTGGCTTCGCAGAGCCCGCTAATCGTCCACCATCTCATCATCCTCTCCTCCTCCACCCGCATCCTCACCGACCACCCTATCCTCATCATCCCACTCGTCATCCTCAGCATCACTCAACCCCTCGCCATCCTCGCCCTCCTCCTCTTCGGGCTCCCCTCTCGCCCGCCTCTCACTCCTCTTCCTCTCTACATTCGCCCTCTGCTCCGCCTTCCTCTGATCCTTCTCCTGCCTCCTCTGCTCATGGACCTTCTCCATTTGCTTGATCTCCTCTTTCGACTTGTGGATATACTCGTGCCACATCACCTTGCCTGCGCAAACACCCTCCTCGACCTTCGTCAACCTCAATCGTAGCCGTGGGCCGAGCTCATGCAGCTTGATCGCCTTCTTCTCGACGTTGGCTTTCGGATCTCGACGATCATGTGTCTCGTTATCATACTTCTTGCTGTTGCGGCGCTGCACTTTCTGTGCGGTGGAGGCCAGGACTTCGACTTCGGCGTCCGTCTCTGGCTCGGAGTCGGAGCCGGATGTGAAGCCATCTGCAGCGTGTGGATCGAGGAGGTAATCAGCTACGTCGTCCAGTTTGCCCAGATTGGGTAGAGCGCCGCGCTTGCGCTTCTGGCCGGCGTGCTTGAGCTTCTCTGCTGCGTCCAGCTTGCGGAGGGCCTTGGGTATTGACTTGGCGGTCCGTGTCTCGATTGTGAAGTGCCGGAGGTCTAGGATGTAGCTCGCTGCATCGGATGTAGGGTCTGCAGG
>JAWDJV010009941.1:0-13248 GCA_033119285.1 Teratosphaeriaceae sp. CCFEE 6253
GAGCAGCTGCCGCTCAACGGCCTGCTGTGCTACGGCAAGAACGTGGCCATGGAGTTTGGGCGGTGCCCCGTGCGGAGCATCTTCGAGGACGCGCTCAAGGTGCTGGTGCAGGAGCAGAAGAAGGTCGCCTTCCTGTGCGGCCGGACCATGAGTCTGGAGGATGCGCCGAAGGCGTATGAGGATTTCGAGCAGCGCAAGGTGCACAAGATCGTGTTCAAGATCGGCAAGGATGCCGAGGTGGGGAAGGAGGTGAAGGCGGCGGTCTGAAGGGGATGACATCGTGAGGCTGTCATAGCTCTTCTTCGATCTTGGCGTGTATGTATGTCTCACGACTCTACCATCGTCTCTTGACTATGTGTGCCGTCCCTATTCTCTGCCTGCCCTCCGAGTCCGCGCCGCCGCCTCCCCCGGCGGGAAGCTTTCGCAGTCGTCCCATTGCATGGTAGTCGAGTCTCGGGCGAGGAAGCGCTATAGAGCTGCCGGTGGGCAAAGAGACCCCGAGCTCGGCCTCGTTCTTCATATTCCTTCCTTGCAGTGCGGTGAGGAAGATGGTACAGGAGGAGCGCGCCAACTTTTCCGTCTTAGTCATCATCCGGGAAGCAATCTATTCGGAATGAGATGCAGTCCGCTGGAAATGAACGCAATCTCGCGTATCGTGGAGAACGGCACACGGTGCCTCCGTGCTTTTGTAATATAAAGAGCGCTCCACTTCGCCGGAGGTGCTGCTTCATGGACACGTTTCCCGCATACGATCGTCTTGAAGCATGGCCATGAAGCGGCCGCCGAGACAAACATAGCGATCGGCGAAATGTTCCTGATACGCTACAGTCTGAGGCACGAGTCCCCGTGGCAGATAAGGACAACGACTGCGACACTTCTCGCGGGCCCATGAACGACGGGTCCGGATGGTACTCATTGCTCAGCGATACGCCCACCAATCCCTTCGAGCACGACAGTGCAGTCGTGGGTTGCCGAGAGCTAGGAGTCCAGTGTCTGCCTGTGCCTGAAGCGGAGAGCATGATCCTGGCATCTTCGAAGACGGCTATTGAGATGTCCCCGCTCCTGCGGTAGATTCAAGAGGAGGTCAGCAAGTTCGGCAACCCTGGAAAGGCCAGAGATACAGACGGCCCGACCGATGAAGACTCTAGGAAGCTCCGAACTGCCCGGCGACCGAGATCGTGTCCCGGGCCGAGACGGCGATCGAGTCCACTCGTCTGGCTTCCCAGGGCTGGCGTTCTGGCCCACCCGAATCGCGTGGCCTGCTCTTCATGTCGCTGCAAGCACACCCGGCCTTCGCATTGACTGGTCCATATACCATTAGCAGTTCTGCAGTACCGATGGGCGCACAAGCCGTCAACCGGACTCGATAGCCCCCGCGTATAGCCGATCATCTCCGAGCGTTGTGCCGGACTCGGTGCTCATTTTCTCAAGTACACCAAGGCGTACACTGCATCGGCAGTGGGTGGCCACGATGCGAGAAGCCTTCCCGATATGGCGGTGGCACCCGCACACAACGATCGCAAGGTGGCTGGCCGCGAAGAGGGCATTTGCCGTGTACTTCGGCTTCTCGTGCTCCTCGTGCTGGCGGCAGCGATACCGCCAAGTGAGTCCGGAGAGTCCAAGGGCGAGTGGCGCAGGTCTTGCCAATTTGGCGAGCTGCAGCTGCGGGTGACATTGATCTTGAGAGGTTCGCGATGCGTATTAGGTGTCTTCAGTCTATCCCATGAGCTCATCAGGCGACTGGTCACCATTGAGTAGCGCTTTGAGCAGCACTTCATCATCAAGCAGCGCTTCTTCATCGAGCAGCGCTTCAGCACCAAGTAGCTGTTCTTCATCAAGCAGCTGTTCTTCATCAGGCAGCTGTTCTTCATCAGGCAGCTCTTCTTCATCAAGCAGCATTTCCACAAGTAGGCGCGCGCTGGCTCCTGCTCGACGCCTTCGTCCCACGCGAGTAGCATCCGGCGGGAGGAGCATAGCTATGTCGAGACTGCCCTGCCAAGCACACTTGAGGCGATTAGGCCTCATTTTTGTCTCATCACCTCGATCGGACGCGAACCAGAGGAGCATTCGGATGGCGCAAATTTCGAGTAGCAGGAGAATCTGGGCGAGGCCGAGTCGCGCTATTGCGTCTCCCAGTCTTCGAGACGTTTGTCGCACATGCTCAACACCCTCGCCAGGCATCCCAGCCTCTGCAGCGTGCCTTCTTGCCTCTGAGCTGCCTGCACAATGCCGTCGCGGCCCACCGAAAACCTTCTCAATGAGCGCGATACTAGCGCCAAAAGCCTAGGCGTCGCCTTGTACCCCAAGGATGACGTGGGTACGCTCTGCAGTGACAGAAGATTCCTTTGCAAGTCTCCTTGCTTTCGCAGAGCGGGCTTGCCTTAACACTACAAACGATGTGTCTCAGGACATGATACAGCAGGATCCTATCACCGAATTGATGTCCATCCGGGAAGGATTGCCGCTCGCGCATGAAGGTCGGCATCGCAGTGCACGCGCTGCGCGTCTCGATGCCTTGGATGCCGTAGCAGCAATGGTCATATCCGGCATCGGGTTGAGCCTTGCTGAGTGGCCTACCATTGGAGAGTGCTCGAGGAGACCTGCTTCAGCTGCCCGAGCAACGCGCTTCTCCGCATCCTCAGCATTCGACACAAACTGGCGAGTTCCACGGCTTCCGTCGATGTTCCAAATGCTGCGGTCGAGGGTGTTAAAGGCTTCAAGAACGCGCGGTCAAGCAGGCGGTCTGCTTTCTCAAACGCTCAAGGCACCCCACTGGTGGTGTTGCATGGACAGACCTAAACCGTCAGGCTTCTTCAGCTCGAGATTTCACACAGCTGCTTGCGACACCCGACTTGAGCGCACAGCCCCTCCTAGCATCGCTGCTTGTGCCCTTGCCGGCCGCAACGATTGCGGCTGAAAAGGCGTTGAGATGATAGACAACTCCGCTGTAGCAGCGGCGAGTGAGTAGCATCTCAGGCGTGAAGGATACCTTGGACATGCTGGCGAAAGCTCTGCCAATCTGGTCGGTGCAAGACCTACCGGCGGCCCGAGTGCCAGGAGCGTATTTTGGTCATACAACCAGACTCCAGCCGAATCGGCAAGGTGCTTGCAAAACTGAGCTATGATTATCGCTTCGGCTATGCCTTGTGGAATGCGACCGGGTCTGGATATGATGGGGTCTCCGCGGAGAGTTGGCCGCATGATTGACGCGCCACAGGATCTGATCCCTGGACAGGCGAGGCCGTCTTGTGATACTCATACCAACGGCGTTTCGCAGCGACTGCAATGGCACGCGCGGCGCTTGATGATGCCGCGGCGCTTCGTTGCACGTTCGGAATGCGACGCTAAGCCTTCAGCGTCACACATCCCAAGGCGCAAAGGGCTGGGGTAGCAATCAGACGCTTGCACGTAGCTGATATGATCAGCCGTCCAAGACCCCAGAGGGAGAAGTCCGTGGCTTTGGCAGATCGTAGGCCGCATCCAGGAGTGGGATATGCGAACGGTCGATCCCGTTCGCTGCGCTGACCGAGTGGGATGTTCCGGGGTAGCTGATCATACTCGCAGTAATCTGTCGCCGGCAGTCACGCTCGATATGCGGGTGTCAGCTTTGCCAGATCGACGACATCCGCAGGAGAGATCGGGAATATACCAGTGTGCTGGTTCGTAGAACGCTACATGCTTATAACGGTGAACCGCCCGGGGCCAGATCACCACTTCTTCGCGCGATACCGCATTGACGACGGTGCGCTCGGGATTCAGCGAAGACCTCCCGCGACATCTAGACATCTCGTTGAGCGGCATGCCCGATGCGCTCACCGCGGCCATCCTGTGTTCGCAAGCATCGTGGCGTTTGGGATGGCTTGGCATCCGCTTTCGGTCTTCGTGGGCGCAGCACTTTGATGCCGCCACAAAAAGCACTGCCAAGAAGCTTGTGGCGTGCGAGTCCTCGGGAGGTGTATGCCAGCCGTCTGCGAAATCTATGGCAGGTGACCGGCGGTTGCGTGAGTGGCAGCTCTCGGGACGCAGGACCGTCTTGGCAGCTTTCGGCAAGGCCATGAGAGCTCTGGAGGAATGAGACCGCACAGCGAGGTGCGAGAAGTCAGCGATCAGGCAAGGACATCGGTCTATATGACTCCTCGCCGGCGTATCGCGCGACCAGGCGCATGTTATGCGCTGCTGCTCTGGACCTCACGGCGCGCCGGCAGCCCGTCCTCACTCGCGCCTGCCGGCGGGCCGTACCAGTTCAATATGGTGTCGCACTGTGTCTCCACACGGTGCCGGCGGCCAAGCCGCCTCGCTCGCCGGCGTGGCCTGATGTCGAGCAGCCCGGCACCTGCGGTGGAGCTCATGGACTCTCATCGCACCACCGGTAAACATCTCTTGCGACGGCCGCAGGGGCTTGCGCATTGCTCCTCCACCTTCATCGCACTCGTCCATTCATCCTGCCGTCACGCGGCTCTTGCGTGGCCCGAGCCCAGGCAGCATCGTTCATGAAGGCGCGGGTGTCTGGTGCAAAGCTGCCGTCTGTGAAGATGGAAACATCTCGCCTGTCGCGGGACTGGCTTCGTCGCTGAGCTGGTGATTGTTGGTTGAGGGGCGGATGAGAGGTGCTGCGTTGTGTTGGGTCTCACGCAATATGCGGCACGCCCGCCGCTGTACCTGGCGGCGGAAGCGATACCGGCTGCACGATAGAGTGACAGCACACCACCATCATCGCCTTCAGCTTCCGCCCGCCAGCCGCCATGTCCCAAAGCGGCCCACAGAGCAAGGCGACGGGAGAGGTGGAGCACCGGCGCCCCATTTGGAAACCGCCACGCGGTTTCGGATGTGGGGTCGATCGGCGGGACGGACCGGGAGAACCCCGGTCGACCCAAGATCTCGCCTCCCACGTGTCGCATCCGTTCCCGGATGATGAGCGGGACATGCGGGAGAGAGCATTGGAAGCAGTGCGAGAAGACGCAGTCTGTTTGCAGCGAGTGCATCTTCTTTGGGCGAGCCTGCGATCTCGGCCGACGCACGCGCGATGGGAAGCCCGCGTGGCTGCAGGATACGTCACGGCGATCGCTCGCCGGGGTGTTGCACGAGCTCCACTCGGGAAGTATATTTGCAGAAACCGGACGCTCGCACGGGACCGCGGCTGGCTGAAGTCAGTCTCCTGCCCGCACTACCTTCGCCTGCTCGTCGCATCGTCCCTGCCCCCCATCGTGGCTTCCATCTCATCACCATCGCGGTCGCGCCTGCCTCTCGGCACTCAGAATCCCAGCGCCCGCCGAGTCGGACCGCTGTGTCAGCGCTAGCCGCGGCCCAATTGATCCTGCGGCCGCTCCCCATTCCGCGGCGCGCGCCCCCAGCATGGCCGACCGCCAACGCTCCGTCTCACCATTGGGCGCCAGCCGTTTCGAGGAGCCACTGCGCAGCCCCGTCAATGGCGTGCGCCGCATCTACATCCGCGGCAAGGACACCGCCTCCACCTCCACCGCGCCCTCCACCTCGCCCACCTCCGCCTCGACGGTGAACACCGCCTTCGGCCACGCCAGCACCGCCTCGGCCAGCATGCAGACCGCCGCCCCCTCCACCCCGGCCTCCTCCGCCGGCGCCTCCACCACCGCCGCCCGCCGCGGCCCCACCCTCCACTCGCCCGCCTGCAGCATGCCGCCCTCCGACCTCGACGCCGACGATTGGCTCGCCCGCTTCCGCTCTGACCCGGACCTCAGCCTGGCCGCCAGCGACGAGTGCCCGGACCGCGCCACGCTGGCCGCCGTCTACGACCTCCCCATCTACGACGCCGCCGGCACCCCGCGCCCCTTCGGCTCCCTCTACGACCCGGCCTACGCCCTGCACACCCGCCAGCTCGTCCTCTTCGTCCGCCACTTCTACTGCGGCGCCTGCCAGGCCTACCTCGCCGCCCTCGCCCAGGGCATCACCAAGGAGGACTACTTCGCCATCCCCATCCCCACCTCCATCATCGTCATCGGCTGCGGCCAGCCGGACCTGATCGCGCAGTACAAGAAGTTCACCGCCAGCCCCTTCCCCATCTTCGCCGACCCCTCGCGCCAGCTGTTCAAGAAGCTCGGCATGGCGCTCACGCTCAACATCGGGCGCTCGCGGCCGGAGTACATGAAGGACGTCAGCGCGCCGGCCTGGCTGGCCGGGCAGGTGACGACGATCAGAAAGAGCTTGGTGGATCCCGAGGGCATACGGAAGAGGGACGTGCTGCGGGGAGGCAATCCGATGCAGATTGGCGGCGAATTCTTGTTCGAGGACGGGGAGGTGGTGTGGTGTCACCGGATGCAGGATATGCGGGGGCATGCGGAGGTGAAGGTGCTGCGGAAGCTGTTGGAGCTGGACGAGGCATAGGCTGGAGATATGTGGGCAGGATACTTGGGTTTGGGATATGGTTGAGGACATGGCAGGATCTGTCGCATGTACGATTACGATGATGACGAGGATAGATATACGGCTGGAGGGATACGGATGGCGTGATCTACGGGAGACACATGGGTGGGGTTGCATAGCGCAGGTACACGGCCGTCTGAAACATTCTTGCGCATGATTCTGGAGTCCTGGATGGCGAAGACGGTAGGGCAGTCTGTACGATATCCAGTTATGTCAGGTAGTCAGCGCACAAACTTCGACAGACATACGTTGGCTGGCGATCTTTCTCGTTCGTTCTACGACGGTCTGGATGAGGCTTCTGATCGTCGTTGAGACAATGGGTGATTGAGAGCCCGCGACTTTCATCGAGCTGGCGGGCGCTTCATGATGCCAGAACTATTAAGGTCGTCGAGCGAGAGCAGGAGCGCACCGCGAACGACTTGCGGCAGAAGATCACTCGGGCGAAGCGAGGGTCGTCACGGCTGGAGCAGTATTCCGAGCGTCAGCAAGAAATCGGCTGCGGAGAAGGCCCGCCTGAGACGAGGCTCGCCCGAGACGTAGCCCGAATGCGAATGGCCATCAGACTAGCGCCAGAGCAGGCCTTAAACACGGTCTCCGGATGAAGTAGTAGACCTCTCCATACTCGGATCGGCCAAGAAGGGAAACAGAACACGAACCGTGCACAGTGTCCCGGAGCCGTGGAGCATAGACGACATGCACCACGAGATCAAGATACATCAGTGCTTCTGACATCTGATTGACTGTTCGAGTGTGCTCCTCGCTCGGCTCACGACCCAACCGCGATGCCTCTGACTGTGTTTCATTCTCATGTGTACCCCCCAACGTTTGCGCGACGTGCGGGAGCGTGCCTTCCGCATCAGAGCACGGATCGGCAATCACATGTCATTCCGCGCCTCCTTCTCGGCCCTTTTTCGGCACGTTTGTTTGCTCGTTCATGTACCAACGGGAAACCCTGTCAGACAAGAATGCCAAACAGGGCGCGTGGTCCAATGGTAGGATACTCCATATAAGCTTACGCACCGATGTCCACAGGCCTCACGAGCATCGACCAAAGGCCGCTGGCATAGTCCGTTGCCGGGGAGGACGCTCCCAAGCGACGGACGCACAGCGGACTGTCACCGCCGGAGAGTCTCAGTAGGCGCCCAATAGTCCCGATACAGAGCGCGAGAACCTCGCAGGGCGTACGGGGCTTGTCGGGGTATGGAGCGATGCTGGGTTCAACTCCCGCCGCGTCCAAGCACAATCTCTTTTTGCGGATTTCCCGGCGGATCTTAGAAGGTGCCCACTTGTCCCGTGTGAGCGCGAGTCAGTTGCATGGTATCTGGTTTGTCGAAATGGAGGGTTATGCTGGATTCGACCCCTGCCGCGTCCAAGCATTATGTTCTTTTGCAAACTCTCTTCTGCGTCTTTCGGTGACCTAGGCGACCCATCATTCGTGCCTCCAACTTCGTACGCTAGGGCGCCTTTCACATGCTGGCCTGTGACTTCTCCTCGGTCGCACCCCGGCACATCTGTTCATTCACTCATTTACCAAACTTAATCTTGGGTAGTCTTAAGACTCATAAAAGGGCGCGTGGTCCAATGGTAGGGTACTTCATATGAGCACCATGACAGAAAGACGGAGCGGCCGAAGGGTGGCGAACAAAGCCTACGGTGCAAGTCAACGATGCAGGGTGGTACCTGCTAACGGACGCATAGCTGGCTCTCGCCACCCAAGGCTTCCCGCGTCTGGAAGTGGGCATTCCGCTTCAAAGGCGGGAAAAGTATGGGAGTGATGCTGGGTTCGAATCCTGCCGCGTCCAAGTAATGTATCTTTTTGCAAAGTCTCCTTCTGTGTTTGTGTCAGCACGCACACCCTCGCTTCATTTGGTCATGGGCATCTACTTGACTCACTCATCCTCTAGCACGCATGCTCTCCGGGATGGCCGAGAGTGAGACGACTGAGTTTGCTCTCGGAAGCAAGCACACTCACCTCTCAAGCTCGCAGTGCGTTCGAGAAGACCCTCTCCGGAAGCTCGCCAGATCGCCTAGCACCACTCGGATGCATCCAGCACGAAGGCAGGTGCCCCGAGCGCATGTCCACGCCCTCTACACGATGGAGATCCGCCCTTGTGTATTCTCCCCATGCCTCCGCGGCCCATCTTCTTGTGCGGCGACTCCTCCCACTGGTCCGATAGTCCGACGACACACACTTCCCGACGAAGGAGAGATTGACTGGGTGAGCCATCGAGATAGGGTGAACAGACGGCGGCCTACGGCATTGCCAAGCCAAGCCGGGCAATCGGTGGACGTTTCGGCGCTGTGCAGTCCCGGGTCTCCTTCAGGAAGCGTGGCACGAGAAGCTGAGCTGTCCTTAGCGTTGATCGCCACGCCATGCGACCTTGCTGCTCCCGACTTGTTCGGGTGGTCAGTCCGGCGGTCACGAGTTCGAGACGTGCTTGCTGGGGCGGGAGGTCACTGTCAAGCTGTCGTACCCGCACATCGCTCCTCCAAGACCCCGATGGGAGTCGTCAAAACCCGGCGTAATGACGTGGTTCGCGTAGGACGAAGGAAGAAAGAAGTGTGGAGTCTGGGCAGGCGGGTCGGTGTCGGCTTCCGACCGTGCGGAAATGAGTGCGGAAGGATTCTGTCGATCATGAATCTATCGAGAACGGCTCCATCTCCGTGAAGCGACCCCTTGTTTCTACCGCCAGGATCTCCGGCGTGCGATCATCATCAGCAGCTCCTCGCTTGCGCGCTGGGCACGTTGCCCTGGCAGCTGGCTTTCCTGGCGGGCACGTGGTGGTCGACGCCAGAGAGTTTCGCGATGATGCAGACTGGTCCGCGGCCTACAGATGGAGACTGGAGGCATGGTGCGCGGATCGGCGTCTCCAGCCGACGATGCGGAGATGACGACCGCAGATCATCTCCATCACCAACATATCCGAAACGAGCTCGTTTCCGCGATATGCCGTCCAGGGAATCCCCGCCGGGATCCTGCGCATATCACACCTACCTGCAGCGCTTCGTCCTTCTCGAGCCTCCGTATCAGTACGGAGAGCTGCGACTGTCTCGTCTGCACTGGATCTACGTGCACCCTCGATCACGGATAGTTGATACATGACGGCTCCGAGAGCGAGTGCTTGCAGCACACTCGCCTCTCTTCTCTGAGAAGGTGAAGTTGAGGTCTCAGGAGTGGGCCCAGCTCCTCCCGCCGGCATCAGCACCCGACCCGAACATCCGTGCACCTTCATCACACTTCATCTCACTCGCAGACCTTCTTCATTCACCACGACGTTACCTTCCGAACCCTAGAGGCCGACGGCATCGCCTCTTGGCAGCGACGACTCTCTCGGCGGCGACGAGTGCGAAGAGCAGGCGGACGTCGGTGGAACAGCTTGCACGCCAGCTGGATGCAGGCCATTGCCCCTGTCGAGTTCAGCAACCCCCAGCGATGCGGAACCGCTCGATTGATGAAGATGGGTGATGATGACTGTCCTCGACCCGACACGCTGCGGGAAGGATCAACACCGAAGGCAGCCTCTCGTCCGCATGGCAGACACCGGGGCAAATGGACATACCACGCCCTTCTAGGAAATCCGGATTCGGATCAGACGCCGCATCCCGGCTCAAACGTTGCCTGTCGCACAGCAGAAGCACGAGTCCCTTTGGGGTGAGACGTTATCGCCTGCCTCACCTGCACGTCGGCGAAGCGGGAACAATGCGAACGGGAACAGACTCATAGCCGTCCTGTTGAGCGCGCACCACGCCAGCCACCTGCAGATGAATGCTGCGCACCTGGTTGCACATCATGGAAGCAATGCGGTGTGTGCCCATGCATGGGATCGGCTCCGCTAGCATGTTGAGGATGAGCACGCGCAGCGAACGACTCGGGATAGTAAAAAGGAGCCTAACTGATGGCAGCCGCTCGCTACTAACCTGCAAAGGACGGCACTCAAATGTTTCACGCACTTTGCACCGGATTTCGAGAACGCCTTTCCCAATCGCGATCATGTGCCCGACCGCCAGTCCTCGATGAGGAAAAACCGGCAGCACCAGAAGATCCACCAGGGCGATCCGAAAGCACAGTAGGACTTGTTGCTCACGACTCGGTGCGGCGATAAGCATCCGAATCCGCCCGCTGGCGATATCGACTAGAGTGATCTCACGAAGCATCACACCCGAACTACAAGTGGCTGGGCAAGCACTCGGACGTCCGGCCGGGGCCCTGGATACGATGACCAGCTTCTCGCATCCTAGATGATCAATATGGCCCCTAAAGCGCCTCGAGAGAGCTTCTCGAAGGCTCTAGCAAGAGCCGGACACACTCCCCAGCATGTGCGCTCGGGCTTCCTCTTGATCCTTGCTTCTCCGACTGCTCGAGCGCATGAGCCTTGCTTTCTGAGGCCGCCTTCAAGCTTCCACGATATTGCACTAGAGAGGCGTACGTCAGTTCCACTGCCGTATCACTGAAGGGGGCGTTGCAGCTGATTGTACAGGTTCATACCCGCCATTCGGACGGGCTCATTCAATGCATAGAGTGGAAGACATATTCAAGGGCGATTTGGGGCAGCAACAAGCCGCATTGATGACGGGATGGTCCGTGGTGAGATGGAGCACCCGATGCGGATGCCGCCTTCGCGTTGATGAACGGAGTCGAAGGGCTGCGCAGCATGACCGTCGCGCAGCAGACCGCATGGCAACAAGAGCATCTTGCTACCGGACAGCGTGTGGATGGTGTTCGATGGCAATCAGCACGGTCTTCAGGCGGACGCTCAGATGGTCGACATCTGCACATCTTATCCTCCAAGATACCAGCGATACAAGTGCTACCGGATGCATCGACACCAACATGATCGTGCATGGGGGTCGGGATCTCATCTCTATAGTCTACCACATGCCATAGCCCGACTGAAATGAATGTGAACACCGGTGCGACTGCTGCACGACGACCTGGCTTGGCGGTGGGCTCCGATTGCTTGGCGTGTACAAGGGTGGCGTTGGGAGACGATACGCACGCGCTTTTGGGCAGCTGTCAATCTCTGCAGATCTTGATCGATGCGTTGATCTTGCTCCAGTGCCTTCTGAGCGGCCGAAGCGAGATCTGAGAATTGCTTGGCATGCGTAGGCAGGCAAAACCGACTCGTGCCAGAAGACTCAACAAGGCCATATCTCGCAGATGTGATGTGGCGCAGTACCGGTAGGCCAGTCGCCGAACAACCCGACTGCTGAGACTACGAGACCCTGGAAAGCCAGTCGAGGAAGGGCTTGGCAGACGCGCGACTACTATGGGTAGCCCAGCGACGGAGACGCTGCGATAGCGCCGGTCTGTACCTGTCATAAACAATGTTCTGGATCTTCGCGGCACGAGATTGTTGGACCGTCTGCAGCTCATGATGCCGCAGCATCACCACCGCCCTACAATTCTGCGAGGCCAGGCTCACACCCTACGAGCACCTCTCGGCATCTACACTGAGTGACAAAGTGCAGGACAGGGGGGCGAGCATCTCGGGCCAGGTGTTGGGTGGGGCTTTACGCGGAGCTCTCGCAGGCAGCTTATCGCGTCACCATTCGGCGGCCTACAGCATGTACAGGACAGGAGGCCCTCATCCCGACCGTCCATTGTGCTGGCTTCTGGCTTCTCCTACAAGGAATGGCTGGTCGACACGGGGACTGGAAGGGCTTCCACCTCTCAGATCTATCGGTGGAGCACTCCGATCCACCCTCAACATCACCGGCCCGCGAGAGGGCGAGAGCGGGACTGGTCACCATCCGGAGGCGGCACGAGAGCGAGCACGTACTGTCAGCAGCGAAGCCTGGCCAATGCGTGGGCTGGCAAGGGGAGAGGGATAGTGACCAAAGGTGTCCGCGACACGACCGCGCGCCACAGCAATAGGGCAACAGGATCGAAAAACTGTCGGGGGACCACCCCCTGGTGTGCGCCCATCTTACCTCGGCCCGCGCCTGTCATCACGGAGTTTTCCGTCGTGGAGATCCAAAGGCGGCCCGGCGCCGGCCTGCCGAAATACGCTAGTCCGGATGAGACCGGGATCTACCCCGCAGATAAGCTCTGGGGCCCCGTATCTCCATGATCCGTCCGCCGTCTCTCACGCTCGCAGCACCACCGCGTCGTCTCGCACACCAACAGGCGCATCATGTCGTTGACCGGCATGGCTTCTGCGTGTCGCACAAGCCGCTTGTCGTCGCCGCTTGTCTCTGCCCGCACCTTCTCCACCACCCCTCACCGCCGGGCCTCCATCCTCTTCGCCCTCAACGCCCTCTCCAACAGCCGCGAGACGCAGCACTTCAACAAGCTGACCCGCCTCGACCGCATCGAGCACTCGCCCCCGCTCAAGCTCATCAAGACCAGCGAGATCGACCCCTACCCGCTGCCCGCGCTCCCGCCCAAGCCGTCTGCCGCACCGCTCGTTCGAGATGCCGCGGCAAGATCAGCATCGCATGTCTGGGATGACAGGGCGCTCAGAGCTGGCCGGGCGGTCTTGGCTAACAGCGCGCGGCACGTGAGCCGGCTGCAGCGCGCTCTCCAGCGAGCTAAGAGCAGGGAAGCGCGGCAGGTCGTCCGGGCGCAGGTGGACAAGGCGGCATGGCAGCAAGAGGTGCGGCGGCACCATGGGGAGGTGCGAGCCGCGGGTGTATGGATCCTGCTATCGATTGGCACGGCTACGGCGCTGGCGACGTGGCGCTTTTGGCCGCAGCAGCGACCGACAGACTCTGCGGACCTGGGCAGGAGGCTGGCGGCGACGGCGCAGAGGAGCATGCCGCTGCCCCGGGCTGCGGTCAGCGATGTGCCGTCTGCTGGTGTGGCGAGTGTCGGTCTCGCGTCGGCCAGCACGCTGGTGCCGGTCACGCCAA
>JAWDJV010009942.1:0-13224 GCA_033119285.1 Teratosphaeriaceae sp. CCFEE 6253
GCGCCAAGCCGCCAAGCGCCGTTGATGGTCCGCTGAGCAACTTCCAGATCCGGCAAGGGCGTCTCAGACTACAACGGTGGGCGAGGCCCTTCATCATCAGTCAAAACGCATGATGATGAAGGGTCCAAGGGGTGTCCCGCCGAGCACAGAGTCCACCGCGCATTTTCCGCCTCGTCTGCGTGCTCTTGATGGGATCGGACGTCTAGTATGGCTGGAGAGGTGATCTCGCTGCACGCGCAATCTCACAGACGATCTGCGGATAGATCAGACATCGTGGCGAGGACGTCTCGTTGGAAGCGTTTTCGTAACTACTCGTCACTGCCGCTACTTCCTCTCTCCTCCGTCTGCCTCATCAGATCCCTCCATCACCCATGCATCCTCATAGCGCCGTGCACAGCTCCATCCAGCCCCAGGCCGTTCGTCAGGGCCCGGCTCTACCCCAGGACCAACACCAATGCGCGGGCTCGCCGCCCCAGTAACAATGCCATGTCCAGTAGCGTACACATTAGAAGCGAACCCGATCTTTTGCCCGTGAGGGCGCCATACTCTCAAAGGGTGTCTCTTTATCCGTGTCCGTCCCAGAAACTCCAGGATGCGGAACCTCGCATCGTCACACAAGAAAAGAAGCTCGCGCCGGGCACGTATGACGCCCGAGCGCTAGTCGTGGTATCATCGCGGAAAACGCCAATCGTGTCCAAGGTGTTCGAGTGCTGCGGCGAGCTCACACTTCATGAGGCCGCCTTCGGCCGAACTTCATGGCCGCTGCCGAGTCGGCCTCGTATCTCAGGCGCTGCAGTCGCATCGCCTCGGCGTCGAAGGTAGGGGCGTCCGCAGGTCTCGGACTGGTCTTGCGGGGGTCGAGGGAGGTGAGACTGCGCATCTTCCGCAGCGTCCTGGTCTTCTCCCCGGGTGGCGAGCCTGGCGAAGGCTGAGTGGGTGCCCCGACCATCTCCGTGGCGTCCGTCCTGCTCCGTCCAATACCCTTTAAGCCTCGGGCCAGCTTCTCCAGCGCTGTGCCACTCCTCATGCCCGAGGGTGTTTTGGGCCGAGCAGGAGGGTCGATCGGCGAGACCGGATCCGCATTCGAACTCCCGCGTCTTGAGCAGCGCTCCGTGGTGTTGAAACTCACGCCCGAATCCACCTTGCGGGCTGTCCTCGAGCCGGTGGACTCGCGCTTGATCGCGGGCGATAGGTCTTGCACATCTGTGATGTCGGCGCATTCGGCGATGACGCTGTTGGCGAGCTGGAGGTACATGCCCAGGGTACGAGTCACGGAGGGCCAGCCGTTGGCCTCGCCATCGGCCTTGCCTTGCTCCATCAGGGTGCTGAGGATACGTGGGCCCCTTTGCTCCACAGACTGGATGTACTTGAAGAAGCCCTTGCGCTGGGCATCGAGCACTGCGGCTGTGAGCTTGGAGGTTGGCTGCGTAGATACCACCGGCGGATACAGCGTGTTCAGCATAGCGATGCAGTTGTGCTTGCTGAACGGAAGCAGCGACATCTCGTTGACCAGGATCCATCTCCGCAATGCCACGTAGACTTGTGTGTAGAGTGCTTCGACCTTGCATTCCTTGTCGTTGATGTCGGTCACCCACTGCTTCACACCCGGGTAGCGGTCCGACAGCGAATCGCCATCGAGTTCCAGTGTGGTGCGGTCAATCGCTAACCGGCTCATTGCACCTGCGACTTCACGCCGCCGCCGCGTTTCCAGATCCTTGAGGTAGTCCAGGCCAGTGAGTGCCTGTGGGAAGTCCACACAGACCAGGTCGGAGGGGAAACACCGGTGGACAAACGAGGTTATGAAGCTCGGCGGGAGGGAAGACGGTTGGTTCGGTAGCTGCGAGATCTGCGCCATGAGGCTCTCGGTAAAGCTCTGCGTGGCCTGGTTCTCGTGCCACGGGCCTTGCGGCTGGATCGGCGAGCTTCCAGCACTCGAGGAGGTGCCACTGCGAGTATGCATTGGCTGAGCCCGGGGCGCGCAGTTGAGGGTGTACATGGTCCGGAGAGGGATCTCATAGCTGCCAGGGTACGTAAGTATATGATCCAGGATGAGCTGGTAGGACGAGCCGGAAGTGGAGGAGCCATGCGAAGAAGTGCTCGAAGAGTCGAAGCGCAGATGGTGCTGTTGCTGGAAAGCGGACATGGCGAGGAGAGGGTGGGCCAGCGGCCGGCGGGCGTGTAGGTAAGCCGGCCAGAGGATGGGCAGCGGTGCGGTGACGTCGAAAGAAGGTCCTGCTTGACGTCCCGTGCAGGTCCCAATGGTTGTGTCCCGAGCGAATGGTGGTTGAGGTCTGATGCCTGGCAACACCGGGGAGGATGCAGTCACACGCTCGACCACATCAGTGTCGAAGAAGCAGTGTACCGAGGCTGACGAGCAGGAACTCCAGAGGTTGTATCGGCGTGAGGAGGAGGTCCCGGGAGGTGAGACTTTCCACACAAAGCGTAAGTTAATAACGCGTTGAACGTCGGCCTGATGCCCCGAGAGGCTGGCAATTTTCTTCGACCGCTGCTCGGCCGGGGGGAGAGCTTCCCGCGTCACGAAAGACACGCGCTCTCTGCTTCCGACGGGAGCAGTCAAACGAAGGACGACAGCGGGCAGGCAGCAGTGATTCAGGCGACAAGACCGTGGCAGCGCAGACATGCACGCGGCGGGACCGCGAGGGACTTTGTGCTGGAAAGGCGTGGCGGCGAACTCGGTGCAGGGCGGCGCGCAGCAGCGAATGCTGCAGCCAATCACGGAATGGCTCGACGCTGCTCGCGCTGACTGGCGAAGACGCGCTTTGATTGCAGCAGCCGGGAGCACCTGGCGTCGAAGCGCACGCGGCAGCAAACGGGGAGCAGCCGGACGGGCATATGCGCGTCGCTGCTCCGCGACCCTGGCCTCTGCCTAAGTTCAGCCATGTTGCTGATGGCACCGGCCAGAAGGGGCAATATGAGGGGCGGGCTCTCCCGCGCACCGGGGTGACCTGCTGCGCCGCTAGCGCAAGACGCCGGCGCTGGCCCAGAGCTAAGGCGGGCTCGCTGCGACGCGACTGGTCGCCGGGCTCCGACTCGTTACTTCACACCAACGTGAACACATCAACAGCCCCGGCCGATGCCGTCCTCCCTCAGGCTCTCCTCCATCCCCATCCCCGGTGGAGGTCTATGCCGCCTTAAGCAATCGCAATCGCGATTGGCCCCAGTGCCCCACAGCGATCCTTCGAAAGCATCCACATCCAGATCCGTGTGTCGCTCCCAACGGCCGCACACGGAGCGTCTAGCCGAGCGCGGGCTGGACCCTGGAACGACCGCGAACACTGTGGTCGACGCAAGCAGGCTCGCGGACGCTCATCCACCTACGCGACAACCACGTCCACAGCGACGCGTCCGTCTCATCAATCAAGAGCGCGGCGCCTCCGCAGCTCACATATTGTCTGCAATCTGCGGAAGTTGCTCGAGCAGCGCCCCCCCTGCACGTCGGCTGGCCTGAAGGAGCGCGAAACTCGGTGCCACTCCGATGCCAAGATCTACCTGTGCTTCACCATTGGGCCTCAACGACGCGGGCACAGCATAAGGCTCGGACGTCTGGCCGTGCCGTCCTGTGAGCTGTCGTCATGCTCTTGGTCCCATCAAAGCAACCAGGCGCACTGGCATCCCGCATCTCAGATTCAAAAGGCCGTCCTCAATTCTGTAATGTCGAAAATAACGTTCGCATGCCACGTGCGTGCATGTGACGAAGTTGGAAAGTCGTCCGCCACCAAACGCAGGGACGCGGCACTGAATCAAGAGCTGTACGCCACTCATCCCAACGTCCAGCGCGCTCGCATGTGACCTGCTTTCCGCTCCTGAACACATGACTCGGCGATCAGACCGATGAACGCGCCTCTCACAGCCTTGGCGTTGTGTCGACCCAGGCCTGGACATACCACAGTGCGGCAATACGATCGGTGCGATGTTGCAGCACTGTCAAGGGTAATAACATTGGTGGGGAGGAAGGGAGCGTTCAACTCTGCCCACGTGCTGCCAGGGGCTGCTGCTGATGTACCGGGTCATGGGAAAGTGATACCTAGGCACGATCTACATATGGACAGATCGATCATTTACGGTCACAAGTATGGACACACCAAAGTCACTCCGCTCCAAGAGGTTGGCCTTTTTGGGGCTGCCAACGGGATGTTGAGCGGCTAGGCGCTTCGCCGCAGACCGCTCCGACGATGGATACAAGCCGTTCAGTCGCGAACGCATTGACGGCCTTTCGAAAGGCCTGCCAGGCTGTCTGCAGAGGTGTCCGAGGTTCTGCCCACGCCATCGCCTTTGCATGGGACGGTGCAACTGGAGAAGACCCTTCGTAAGTCATCGGTAGCACATTCGGGTGTCAGGAAGATGTCTCCAAACTTGCTGCTCATCAGCGAACGTAATTGATATCGATCTACTGCTTCTCCGACCGCAAGAAAGCAATGTCCACCCCCAGCGCGGGCTGAAGCACGATATCGGTCTTCAACATGGGGAACTCGTCCATTCTGCACTCGACTCGCTCAAAAGTCTGCAGGATCCGAACGAGGGTGTAGGCCAGCTCCGTCAGTGCGAACTCTGGGAAGAAGTCAGTCCTCGTCAGCTAGGCACAGGCGTCAGGCCAACTCACGCTGCCCAATGCAGATGCGAGGACCGCCATTGAACGGGATGTAAGTCCAAGACTTCGGCGTCCACCCGTCCCAGCGCTCGGGGACGAACTTTAGATAGTCGGGGAATCCGGAGGCTTGCGGGGGGTAGATGTCTGATCGACGCTGTAGAATGAGCGTCGAGTACCCGATCGGGGTGTCCTTGAGGATGCCGATGGGCTCATCGCCGTTTGCGCCTCCCCCATGCGGCAATGTGGTATCGCGCAAGGCGACGCGCACGTTGTACGGCACGACCGGGTAGAGTCTCAAGATCTCGTTCAGGGTGTGCTGTAGGTAGCGCATGCTCTTCAGATTGTCGTACGTCGGCTGCTGCTCGGGACCGACGAACGTCATGATCTCGTCGCGGAGCTTCTCGACGACTTGCGGCGCCCGGGACAGCTCGTAGAAGAGCCAGGACAGTGTGACGGCAGTCGTGTCGCGGCCCGCCAGTAGGACTGCCACGAGCTGATCCCGGAGTATGTCACGGTCGCGGGTATAGCTGGCCAGCGCGTGTAAGAAGGTGTAGCCTTCGTCACTCTTGGTGATCTTCTCCAACTCATCCGGCGGCAGTTGGAGAGCACGATCGATGTAGGCGCCGACAAAACGATTGATGACTTTCAGGCCGCGGCGGAACTTCTCCATGGGGATGAGCCATCGTACCGGGCCTAGCCTGGCGATGTAGCTCTGGGTGTTCTGTACATCAGCGAACGCCTGTGCAAACTCCGTCTCACCGTTCTCCAAGCTTTGGACGCTCTTGCCAAGGAGAAAGTCCGTCGCGGCATCCAGCGTGTAGCGGTAGAACAGGTCATCCGCCCGCACTGTCGCACCATTGTGGCTACCGGCAAGTAGGCGGATCAGGACCTGGGTGTGCTTCTCGAAGGTCTGGAGGTCAGATACACGGTCCTTGATGAATTGCGGTCGGAGGAGACCTCGAGAAGCGTGCCTGAGCAGCGAAGGATGGGCGAGTCAGTCAAGGTCTTGGGTCCTAGACAAACGATAAGGCATCATCCCTTACCATTGATCGCCGTCGGTCGTGAATATGCCGGCAATGAAGTCAGTATACGAGCATGTGACGCTGCCCTGATATTGAACCTACTCAACCCCAAGAAGTCCTTCCATTCCACCCGAAACTGCGGCCCCTTCCCATAATCGGTGAACTGTGTGGCCAAGATAGCCTTGATATTCTGACCACCGCAGCGTATCAGTCTCAGCCTGACTCGGTCGTCGAATTCGTATGACTGACCTCTTCGTCCGCGGTGAAGATCATGCGCCCGCCTATGATGACAGACTCGACGGTGTATGGCATGTTCTTGTTCCCCCACAGTTCGAACATGCTATCCCACCACTCGTGGTTGCGGTGCCGCGAGAAGTACCACACCGCGCTGAAGAGCATACCGATGTTCCATGGCGTCCACGTTCGCCGACTCGGGGCGCGCTTGCCGAGCGCATCGATCTTGTGTTCCTCGGTGATGGCAGTGACGGCGAGCTTGGCGTAGTAGGCTCCATTGGCTAGGAGAAGAGCATAGAGGGGTCTGTCGCTGGCAACATGACGGAGAGTGTAGATGGCGAGGGCGAGGGCGGAGTGGATGATGGTCGGGGTCCAGAGTCTGTCGAAGAGGCCGAGGAGCATTGTGGATGGCGCGGCCTACCTGTGATGAGCGAATGAGGACTGCCTACAATGCGAAGCGCGACGAGCGCATGTATTCATCTGATGTGCACCCGTGCAAGCGAGAGAGCTCCACCTCGACGGGCAGCTGGTCCCGTCTGACGAAGCCGCGGCATCTCTCATCCATCCTGCAAGGGCTGCGAAGCCCGCTCATCAGGGTGGGATGCTGCGGCGGGAGCGCGAGCGGACTAATGAGATGCTGCAGCGTCGCAGCTCGTATAGCAGTGTCTTGGGAAGTTTGACGAGGATTCTTATGCCGCGCGGTGCTCGAGGTTCATTCTACATGATGATGCCTGAATCATCGACGCGATGCTGACAATGTATCTGGAGACCTCAGGTCGATGGTCACGGCGTGCCGAGGCGCCGTGCCAACGGGTCTATCCTTCGACCCTTGTCAGTCGACAGCCATCCACCTGTACACAAGTACATGCACAGAAGCACACGCGTACCTGAACGTACCCATACGAGTAATGCGATCTGGACGATGCTGTTGTCTGATGCGTGAGAGCTAACGCCAGCGGGCAGCACTTAGCTTGTCCCGCTCATTAATAGAGTGTCAGACAGGGAGAGACCGGTGATCATGGCATCAGACTGGCGGCGGCAATTGCGCTTCTCGGAGCGACTGACAGCGACATCGAACATGCAAGTCCTCGAGAGGCCGAGCCTCCACAGCAGGCATGACGGTCGTCTCTGACAGATCGCAGAAGCAACGCATACAACTCTGCGCATGTGGGTTGTGTCGCTTCGGAGGCAAGCAGAGAGGCCAAGGTCCTTGAAGATGTCTGCAGGAAGTCGGCATTGTCGCTTGTAAGTCGAATCACCGCCGTCAACTCCTCAGTCCGTAGCCTTATCTGCTCCAGGCAGAGTACCATGACCTGGTCAGCAAGCACGTGCAGTCGTTGTTAGCGATCAGTGTGCAGCAACCTGATGTTGAAGTCGACCACGCCGACCCCGAGCTCGAGGTACCCGCGACTCGCATTGGCCGCTATACTGATGCGCGGCACTACAACGATGGCCTCTTCTCCGAGGTCTTCAGAGCGACAGCGCCCGATCCACACCACGACGGCAGCAGTAGAAGGCTGGTTGCCCTGAAAGTCACCAATCCCGACATGATGACAGCGCCGCACGACTCCGTGCGGGAAGCGCGTATACTGGTTGCTGCGAGATGCGACCATGTTATAACCCTGATCGAGACATTCCAGCAAGCAGGTCGGCGTCTCGTGCTGGTGTTTCCGTTCATGCCATACGGTCTCGACGGTGTCTTGCACGGTGGCAAGCTTACCGACCCCTCGCGCCGCTCCATCTTACACGACCTCTTCTCCGGTCTGGCTCATATCCATGGATTGGACATCATACATCGAGACATCAGACCATCAAACATTCTCTTAGGCTCGCCGTCAGGACCAGCTTACCTATCGGACTTTGGCATTTCATGGTCGCCGACGGACGCCGGATCAGAGGCTGCAGACCAAAAGGTATTAGACGTGGGTACAACGTGCTATCGCTCGCCTGAGCTGCTGTTCGGCCACCAGGCCTACGGTACGGCGCTGGACATGTGGGCCGCTGGCTGTGTGGTGGCGCAGGTGGTACGACTCAACGTGAGAACGCTTTTTGATGCAGGAGATCTCGGCAGTGAGCTGGCGCTGATCAAGAGCATGTTCGAGACGCTTGGGACGCCGAACCTAGACATTTGGCCTGAAGCAGCTGGCTTCCCTGACTGGGGTAAGATGAACTTCATGCAGTATGGCGCCAAGTCGTGGCAAGACGTGCTGCCAGGCGCAGACCCGCGAGCTCTCGACTTGGTAGGCAGCATGGTGATCTATGAATCCAGGCAGCGCCTTAGTGCCACAGAGGTGAGGCAGACTATGTGAACCCGGCGTGCGAATGCTGACCAACATCCAGGCGCTCAACCATCCATACCTGGCGAAGCTCACCCAAACCTGATTCTTCCTCTCCTGCCCGATACCTTCAGCAGAATGCAACGGCGCCCTCACACCGGCTCGTCACCCGCCAAAGTGATACGATGCATACTCCTCCGGAATCCGTGATAGTCATTGACCGGGTTATGCAGGACCGTTCGATTGTCCCAGAAGCTGATACTCCCTGGCCCCCACCGGAACCTGCAGGTGAACTCTGGCCGTACCTGATGTTCGAACAGATACTTGAGCAGAGGCCGACTCTCCTCCTCGGTCCAGCCTTCGAAGCGCAACGTGTGAGCAACGTTGACGTAGAGATTCTTCCGTCCGGTCTCTGGATGCGTCCGCATCACCGGATGGCAGGCTTCGAGGTCCGCGCTCTTCGTGCCAGAATCCTTGACGCGGTCCTCGCGCGTCTTCGATGCATCTGCTTTCGCCGAGCTGCTCACGCCACGCAAAGTCGACAAGGCTGCCTTGAGTCCGTCCGACAGAGCATCCCAGGCGGCAGCTTGGTCGGCGAACAGAGTGTCCCCACCAAACGGCGGAACCTCTCTGGCTAAGAGTATTGTCCCTTTTGGTGGCTCTGGGAGATACGTGGTATCGGCATGCCACACGCCGCCGAAATTGATGGTCTCGTGTTCTTGCTTCAACACCTGGATGATTTCGGGGTACCCGTCGATGCCTTTCACGAACGGGTATTCGACTGGTCTACCGAACCTTGCAGCGAAGTCCAAGAACTGTTGCGGCGACAGGTCTTGGTCCCGGAAGAAGATGACCTTGTGCTCGAGAAACGCTTCGTGAATCTGATGGACCGTGGCCTCGCTGAGAGACCGCAAGTCAACACCATGTACCTCGGCGCCGAGTGCGCCAGCGACTCGGCGGATCTTGAGACCATGATGACCGTTCTGCATCGTCGGAGATTACTTGATACGATACTGCATTGTCTCTGTTGAAATGGGCATCGTGATCACAAACGGATGTGCCTGGGCTGCATCACTGCTGCCCCGCACATGGTACACAAATCTTACGCACTTTTACCCTCGGCAAGACTCCAATGTTCGAAGACGATGTTGTTCCGAGCTGTAACACTACCCGATCGACTGCTTGGCGAATGTGACGAGGCGTCGGGTGCCGCCACGGGTGTCCTTGGTGTTCCTGGGCAGAGGCACGCCTCGCAGCCGACCATGCTGCCTTCGATAAGCGGTGGCAATCCACTTTTTGGCGATGTCGACCATACAGCTGAGCCAAGCTCGTCCACAAAGCCGCTCACTCGGCAGCATAGGGACCATACCTTTCCTCGCTGAACGTCCATCGGTCAGCACCATAGGGCGAGAGTCCGTCTATCTCGGTCCAGGTGATGGCTTTCACGTTGCCACCGTCTACGGACATGCCGTTCTTGAACCATGCCAAAGCAATGGTGAACGCGGCACGCCTGCTCTTCTCATCGGGTAGACCGCGGAAGCACAGTGCCCGCGTGCCGTCTTGACCATATGGAACGAAGAAAGGCAAGATCGAGTCGCCTGTGAGATCGTAGTCATCGGCCTCGCACCGCAGATGCTCCAGTGTTCTCCGCATGGAGTGATCACGCGTCCCGCGACGACGAGCATGCTCCCCCTTCTCGCTACTGGCTAGAGCCGCCCAAGCGCGATGCAGCGGCGCCAGCTTGAGAGTGAGCTGCAATTTCCAGCCCCGAATCTGCACCTCCCCAACCTCGTCGGATAGCAGCTCCGTCTGGGAAGCTGCAGGCAGGGCGCGCTGCAGCTGCTGCAGCCCATGGGCTACCATTGCAAAAGAGGTGGTGTCCTCGAAATCTATGCTTGCGACTCGTAGGGTTGGTACCTGCACCAGCTGAGATAGCAGTCCAACCCCATAAGTGTCGCAGAACTTGCACGTCTGCGGTCCATCGGGATTCAGGACGAGGTTGGTGATGTGGATCTCGCCCATCCGCTGCTCGAGGGTTGGGAATGGTTGCTCGTTCTCACATGAGCAGATGTCATCGTACGCAATCACGAAGCTGTTGACTGCGTAGAACACGTCTCTGGCTTCCCGGTAGAGGAGTTTGCTGGCGCATAGCAGCGATATACTGGCGGCGTAGCCTTGAGACCTGTGCCTCGTTGCCGCACCCACGGGCCTGCGCAGATCTTTGCCGACAGGAAGTGCGTACTCGTAGATGCGGAGCCTCAGTTCTGGAGGCAGATCGAGGAAGATGCTGTGGTCCATGAGCTCTGCGGGAGTCACGACACCCCCCGCAGGAGCGACGGATGTGTGGTGATGTGGTGTTCGAGCGGCGTAGAGCATCCGCTGGGTAGCCGTGCGGCGATACACGCGCCTCAAGTAGGCCGCTGTCACTCAAGCCACACCAGCAGCATACGCGGTGCATACATGTGCACGTGTGTTGTAGATTCCATATGTAGGTACGTAGATCTTGTATGTACATGTACTGTACTGTGCGTGTGGCGGTCAGGTAGACGCGACTTCGGCAGACGCGTTACCGGCGGCTCTTCGGAGTCCGGCCTAGCGATCCCGCGGTCCACGGGGTACCTTGCATGCAGCTAGAAATTAAGCCGCGCCCATCCGCTGCGCTGCGGTGTCAATGGTCGGGGTAGCGTCGCATGTGTGAACGCAGAGTCTTGCACGAGACGGTGAAGCCGCGGATTCGAGCGGACTATATGAGGCGCATTCCTGAGATCCCAGCGACGTGTGCCTGACCCGTCGTGCTTATCGCCGCCCGGTTAGCGAGAGGGTAGGTTTCAGCTTGAACAAGGAATTGTTGAGCCTCCTCTCCTTCACAGCTCATCAATCAATGTTGACGGGATTCCATTGGCACAACTACCCAACGCTGACCAGCACATTACCGGCGACCAGCTAATGCCACGATGGCCTCGGAACACACGGTGAACGGTAGGAATGGCACGCCGCCACAGAACAAGCTCCTGGAGCAGGTGGTGCGGGCGCCAGGGCGGCAGCCATCACCGCAGCCCACACATCTGAGCGTGCCTGGCACGTTGCAGCATAGGGTGCTGCACGAGACCGGCTCTGGCTATGTCGCGCCGAAGTTCGAGGGCAAGGCGAAGCAGATGGACGATGTCAAGAACCAGGTGGATGAGAAGGGTTTCATACCCACCGACCTGGTCGACGACGAGGTCGAGTGGTTCTACGATCAGCTGGGCATCGACGACATGTACTTCAGCACCGAGACGGCGGAGGCTATAGTGAGCCACGTTCATTCACTGTACGCTGCGAAGGTCGCCGCATATGCTCGGGACGACAAGAAGCTCGAGATCAGACTCGACAAGGAGGCGGCGGATCACGCGGTGTACATCGACACATCGGTGCCCGGCCTGTCTTCGACGGAGGGCTCCGGATTCGAAGCTCGCCTCGAGCAGAAGTATCTCGATGGCAGCAGGGGCTCAAACAGCTACCGAGTCGAGACCTTCAGGTCGCCTAGCAAGCTGCCTGGTGGAAGCGAACAGGCGCTGCGCTGCTACTTTGTCTACCAAGCAAGCTTCAAGAACCCGAACCCCGCGCCCAACGAGACGAGCATCGAAGAGCTCGGAGATGTCCGCTTCCTGCAGAAGACGACGGAGAACACCAAGGCGGTCTACCAGCGAGTCATGGAGGCCGTGGTCTCTAGGACAGGTCCGGTCATTGACATGTACGATGTGGAAGGCTCCCGGGAGAAGCGTCTCATTGTGGCCTTCAAGCAAGGTTCTGCCATTGGCCTATTCACCGCTCTGAGTGATCTCTACCACTATTATGGACTGACCTCCAGTCGCAAGTATGTCGAGCAGTTCAGCAACGGCATCACCATCCTTTCGATCTATCTTCGTCCTGCACCGCATGCCGAGTCACGGCATCCGCCAATCGAAGTATGTATTGCGAGCACGGCATACCGACGGCGTTCCTGACTGACCATTGCAGGCGAGCATCCATCAAATCACCAAGGAGGTCTCACTTCTCTACTGCATCCCTCAAAGCCGCTTCCAGACCCACTTCATCGACGGGAAGCTGTCGCTGCAGGAGTCAATCTATGCGCACTGCGTTTGGGTCTTCACTCAGCACTTCCTCAATCGCCTGGGCACCGAGTACAACACGCTGACCTCTCTGCTTGACCTGAGCAACAATGTGCATGCGGAGCTGTTGTCGAAGCTCAAGAAGCGCCTGCGCACCGAGACTTTCACGGCAGACTACATTCTCGAGATCATCAACCAGTACCCAGAGCTGGTGCGGTCGCTGTATCTCACCTTTGCCAATGCACACTACGTGCAGACGCGCGGTGAGAGAGACGACTTTCTGCCGACGCTGTCATATCTGAGAATGAAGGTCGACCGTGTGATGACCGACGATGAGCTAAAGGCTCTAATATCTAAGACGGCGGTCAATGAACATCACGAGATGGTCATGACTGCTTTCCGAGTGTTCAACAGCTCTGTGCTGAAAAGTAGGTCACCCTGGTCTAGGAAGACCATTTACCTCTTCTAAGCGAATTCGAGCCCCACTTTTACTGATTCTTGTTCCCTACAGCGAACTACTACACGCCCACGAAGACGGCGCTCAGCTTTCGACTCAACCCAAGCTTCCTGCCTTCGGAAGAATATCCGCAGCCTCTGTATGGCATGTTCTTGGTAATCAGCTCGGAGTTCAGAGGCTTCCACCTGCGGTTCAGGGACATAGCCCGTGGTGGCATTCGTATCGTGAAGTCTAGGAGTCGCGAGGCCTATGCTATCAATGCGCGATCACTGTTCGACGAGAACTACAACCTGGCCAATACACAGCAGCGGAAGAACAAGGACATACCGGAGGGTGGCAGCAAGGGTGTCATTTTGCTCGACATACAGCATCAAGACAAGGTCTCGGTGGCGTTTGAGAAGTACATCGACTCCATCATGGATCTGCTGTTACCCCCTACGAGCCCTGGGATCAAGGACCCAATCGTCGATCTCCATGGCAAAGAGGAGATCCTCTTCCTGGGTCCAGACGAGAACACGGCCGATCTCGTGAATTG
>JAWDJV010009943.1:0-13179 GCA_033119285.1 Teratosphaeriaceae sp. CCFEE 6253
CCCACCACCGGCTCGCCCGATCATGACGAGGTGGAGAAGTCGCAGCAACGGCAGAGCTTTGCTGGTATGAACCCTGAGCGGATGCGCCAGCTCGGCATGCTGGACGGGGCGTGCGACTGAGGTTGTCGGTAGAGCGGTTTGGCCTTTGACTCCATTTGGCGTTGCTGCACTCGATTCCCCAGCCATAGCAGCGAGCCCGGAAACCCAGCTCGGAGGGGTTGGTGTTTAAAAATTGCTTGTACCATAGTTTCGGAGCTGCTGCCAGCTTCTGAGCGTCCCGAGACGGCTTGATAGCGCTTGGAGGTGTCCACACGTCGCACGCCGAACATCGGCAACTCGGGTTCAAGTGGCGTTCTCAGTCGTCGAACAAGTCCTGACCACCATCCTTTGCCATGGCTCGAGCATCCCATGAGCTGGACCCCATCACGCACCAGCCTTCCCCTTTGCCACTGACCCATCCACCGACAGCAGCAAGCAGCGTACTGTAGTCGTCGGCGGGCACACGGATCCAGACTCCCGCACCTTCCGTCTTGAGAATGTCGATTGGTATTGCTGCGCCGTGTAGACCCAGGAATTGAGTCAAAGCTGCTGTGAGGTGGAGATGAGCTGTGACCGCATCCACATCGCTCGCTGCAGCTACTCCAGTAGCTGTCATCTGCTGGAGGTGCACGTAGGACCAGGGCGGATTGCGGATCGTGAACTGGCTGAGCACTTGGTTCTTGGGGGTGCGCTTGCGTTTCTTGCGCTTCTTCGTACCCACTGTAGGATTCGAGTCGATCAGTGTCGTTGGCTCCGTGACTATCGTGTCATCTGTGATATCTGGCAGTTCCTTCGCCGCAGCCATCTTGTCGATGAGGTTGACCTCGCGAAGCGCGAAAGCATGTGGCATAGCGTTCCAATCGAGAGGATGCTGACATAACCTTGCAGCATTAAGCAGGGACCTCCCGATGATCAAAGCACGGCCGGCAAGGCGACCTCCCGTCGTGTCTTCAGATTCTGGACAGACAAGATCACTCCCGTCTGCTTCTTGGATCCTGCCGAGGTGAACGATCTTCGTCTCGTCTGGTAAAGTATGGTGGCAGCAGACCGCGAGCTGAGCGCCCGCTCGTTTCGCTCGCAGCCTGATGCACGAAGCGGGGCCCTGACCCTGGCGCTTCCAGTCAGTCTGCCATTCGCGGAGGCGCCTCTGCAGGCTGTGGTGAAGGCCGTGGAGGAGAGCACGGGGCAGGCTTCAGAAATATCCTGCCGTCGCGTCGAGGGGGTGTCGCGTGGTGGGCTTCGCAGAATTGCTCACGTCCATGGCGGCACAGGAGCCACAGGACCAGGGATGGGAAGCGTCAGGGTTGGAGCACAACGAGGGGAGAAACCCACGAGACCGACTTCCCGCAGTCCAGGAGGGACGATAAGAGGCTGAGGAACGGGTGTTGCTAACAATGCAGAAGGTAGAGGCCGGCCGTAGCGCAGCGACTTGACCTTCCCCAGGCGCCGCCGTGCCGTCCGCCTGCTTCGATCTTGGTTTGATCGCCCGGCATGGCATTGGGCTATGGTAGCATGTCTTCCTCGCGGCCATGGACAGACTTCTCCTCAGACACCGTTTCCTACTCTTTTGATCATGCTGCGTTGCTTTTGGGCCTTGCTTGCTCTCCTTCATGCTCATTATCCAACACGTGCATTAGGCGCCTTCTTGATCGCCCCTCGCTACAGCAACTACACTTCCATAGCGATATACTCATCGGAAGAGACTGGTCTGGCTTCCGCGCTCGCTTGCAATGCCGCGAAACGGAGCTGGCTCTCCAGCAGAGAGACAGCAACGACGGTCCCCTCGGTGCTGTCCCTGACCACCTTCACAACTAGCCATGCGGCCGTCAGTATGGAGATCAACAGGTACACCACGACGCGGACTTTCTTGACAAACTCCACGGCCTACACGCTCTGTGATGGGTACACGCGTTTGGACGGCTCCACCACCACTTCAACCTGGCTTAAGACGACCTTCCATACATCTCTCGACCACTTCCTCACCACACACACTTTTGCGACTGCGCCAAGAGCGACGGCGGACCCTCCTCCGTCCTGTATAATCGCAAGCAGCAACTGTTCCGTGCTCGCCAGCCGCTGGTCATCCAGCCACTCGCAATGGGCGTTTGCATATTCGTCGTACACGAGCGCAAACACGGCCGTCGGCTACACTGGCACGCCTCCGCCCTCGGTAGCCTGGCATTCGCCCTTGTGCGCGAAGCTGTCTGCGCCCAAAACTGGTGCCGCAGTCGCCGACGACGCCGTGTGCTTCGTCCCGCAAGCATCGGTCGAGCTTCTCTACTGGCCAGTGTCGACAGCCTCCAGCCGGCATTGCAATGGCAGCGTCTCGACCATGACCATGGGGCCAACCATCGCGGGACGGCCGAACACCTTCCGGACGCTGAATAGCACGCTCACCAGTCCCACGGTCTACATCCTCGTCAATGGTCGATGGGGCTATACCAGCGCCGGCACGACGTTTGCCAATCAGACTAGCATGCTCTTACCGCTGAGTTCGACCGCCGTGTCAAGCTACTGCGGCAACTACAACTCCACCTACGTCTCGCCAACTCCCGTCAACTACGCGAACTTCGTGCATCCCGTCCCCGCGCGAGCCTATAGATGTCAACCGAAATGCTTCTCGGCCTCGGCGAGCACGTTCCTCACCACCGACACGGCTTCCATTGGCGAATACAACGGCTCCAGCCTGGTGAGCCTGTGGTACACGACCCTTCAGACCTACGCCACCGCGTCCACCTACCCACTCAAGAATCTCTGCTCGACGATCTGGGACGACTACGCCCCCGCGTTGTCGGTGCCCGCGGCGCTGCTGTCGATGCACCCGGTGACGATGCTCGGCGGGACGGGCTTCTGCTCGTTCAGCGTGGGGGAGGCGAACGTCTTTTTCGATCCGCCAAGGGCGCTGACGCAGGCCACTGGTGCGGCGGGGCCGTCGACCTCGGTTGCGGTCCCGGCTGCTACGACAGCGCTGGCGCCGACTGTGAGTGCCGATCCTGCTGGCAGCGTTGTTGCACCTGTGGCTGGCAGCACAGCTGCGCCTGGGCTTGCCTCGAGTCCTGCGGTGGTGGGTCCGGGCAGTCGCTCGCAGACTCCTCCGTCTATTGGAGGATCGAGCAGTGCGACGAGGGGATCTGTGGCGAGCGGCATCGGAAGCCCTTCGTCGATGGCTGCAGACCCAGCCTTTGCCTCCGCTGACGGTGGAGCATCTGCCTCGAAGATCTCGAGAAATACAGCATCTGTCGATATGCAGACTTCAGACGTGGGAGCAACGGCCGTAATGCAAGGGCCAGATGCATCCGCAACCGACGTGATATCCGGCGTACCTGTCCCGGCAGAGTCATCACCAGCCTCGGCCAGCGGCGCCGGCGTTTCACCGATCTCAAGCGGTGGGCTGGCCATCATTGTGGTACCCGGGGCAGGCTCGACGGAAGTTCCGAACTCTCTGATGGTGCCCAACTCGGCGCATACGCTTCCGGAACACGCAGGGCCGTCCCCAGCGTCCAGCTCCGCCGATGTGGCAGGTGTCATTGCCAGTATCCTGGGCATGGCGACGGCTTCGAGCACTCCAATTGCTGTTGCACGTACGAGTGCTGCCGAGGATCCAGGGACTCCGCAGCAGACCAGCGGGGACGTGCTCGCAGATCTTCCAGTCGTGAGTCTCGCGCCTCCCGCTCCATCATCGGCGGCAAGCAGCACAGCGAGCACGATCTCCACGCCGACAACCGCGGAAGCCTCACCGAGCTACGACGTCCCAGCACTCTCCTCTCCGTCTACTAACCCTCCGGCCGCTCTAGTATGGACCGTCTCCGGCGGGGCCAAGTCCAACACCCCAGCCATGGTCTCCGGGACTTCGGTGCCAGGCTCAGCAGCAAGCCCAACGGAGCTCGCGAGCAGTGTCTCCAGCCTCGCAGCGGGGATTGCCTCCGTACTCCTGCCCGACCCTACCCTCGCCTCCCCGGCTTTTGTCACAGACACACCCACCCACTCAGCCCCCGCCGGATCTCCCAGCAGCGGGGCCCCAGCCTCCATCCCCGCGTCAAGCGGCGGCGGAGCGACAGTAATTGCGAGTGACCCCGCTGAGTCTGCCGCCTTGAAGCCCGCGGTCGACAGCGCAACGGGAGCCCCGGCTCCGGCGACCCGGACGGATCCCGCGGCGAGCAGTCCCACACGCGCTTCGGGATCCACCTCGACTCTTCCGCTCGACGTGGACGGCAGCCGTACGGGCTGGGAAGGGGATGGGGATCCCGCGCCGACTGCGTCCCGTTCCGACGCCGGGCAGGCGTGGTCGCGCTCTCTCGGGGTGCTGGTCTGGGTTCTGCTGCTCACGGGTTATGTATGCCATGGATCTGTGTGATCGCTGATGCCCTCGCTTGCGTGTGGCTTGCGAAGCCGGCAGATGTAATGGTGTCTAAAGCATACGTACAGGGTACTTGTGCCTTACAACGCACTCCCTACACGTCTCACGCGTACGTGCAGGGTCACCTTTCCCAACCATCTAGCGTCATGGGCTGCGACAGAGACGCCGCAGATATGAGGCGGCTGTCAGATGGACCCGTACGCACGACTCGCCATGCCCGGCCATGGCGAGCACTCCTCAGATTGGCAGCACCCACGAGACCTTTTGCACAGAATGGATGGCCCCGGCATCAACGTGTACCTTGTACAGTTTGGCCGAAGTGCAGGTGCCGGACGGGAGGAGACAGAACAGCCCGAGGACAACCCAACGCCAAGACATCAGACGCACGATCAATCACGGCAGCTAGATTCCATACCGCGTCTCCATATCGATATGCACAGAAAGAAGCGAAAGTGGCGCTGAGGTACAGTGGAAAGTTGAGCAGCAGCGAGAATCCAGACCGTAGTTCCCGTCCCGCCCAGTCTGCGCAGCAGATCTCCAGCTGTGTGTATTGACAAAACGGCCGATGGCCACGCACAAGGGGCGTGGAACCCGCCCAGGTCTCTGGCTGGCAGCCCAGCTGTCCGCGCTGCCCCGTCCGCAGAGCGAGTGAAAATCCAGTTTTCGAGAAACTCCGAGAGATGCACATTGCCCCCTCCCCGGTGATGACCGTAGCCCCGCTGCGTCGTCGTCGTCGTGTTGAAGGAAGGCCGGGATCGACCAGCAGAACGACGTGGATTTCGTGGGAGCCGTGGTGCGAGGGAACTCGTGAGATGGCTGGAGCCGAGGGCTTGCTTACAAGCCCGCGTTCCATTCAGCGGTCGGCACGTCGGTCGGGGGCTTGATGACGTTCGCGCCGTACTCGTTGGCGTAGTTGCCTGGGTGCAGATGTGTTAGCTATCCAGCACATTCCTCGTGAAGAGCGATGTAGCCTGACTTACCAGGAGGGCCGTAGTTGCACACGGTGAAGTACGGGGAGACGTTATCGCCGACGTTCGTCAGCCCGTTGGGGCAGTGCTGCGTGGCGCAGCCGACCTTCGTGGTCGACTTCCACACGATCTGGGAGAAGTGGCCCCAGCTCTCGAAGTTGGTCATGTCCGGCTGGTCCTGGCCGTACAGGTCCGCGTACCAGCCGACCTCGCCATTGTAGAAGAGGTCGGTGATGATGGCCGAGATGTTGCTGGCCTCGACGCCGGCGGCGATGTTCTGCCCGTACCCGCCGCCGTCCGTGTCGACGTTGTGGGCGTAGACGCAGCCGGCGGCGATCTTGGCGGCGGTGGCGGTGAGCGCGTCGTCCCACTCGATGTCGGGCGAGGTGTGGTTGGCGCGGTGGAGGTTGTGGTGGTACTTGGCGATCTCGGAGTACGAGGTGGGCGTGGAGTCGGCCGCGCTGGACGACGCTGCCACGCTCGAGCTGGCGGCCTTGGTGGAGGACGGCTTCACGCTGGAGGTGGTCGGCGGCACGTAGATCGACGTCGAGGACGTGGTGGGCGCGACGTACGTCGACGTGGGCGTGGTCGGCGCGGCGGAGCTGGATGGGGCCTGGTAGCTGCTGGGCTTGGGTGCGGCGGAGCTGGCGGTTGTCGGCGCGGCGGAGCTGGAGGGCGCTGGCGCCTCGCTGGTCGGGGCAGCCGAGCTGGACGCGGAGGTCGACCACCAGTGGTGTCCCCAGTGCCCCGACTTGGAGGATGACGAGGCGACGTCCGCGGCAACGGCGACCGAGGTGGCCTCGGCGCCGGCAGTGACGGTCACGACGTCGGTGACGGTGACATAATCGTAATCAATGACTACGTCGCGCTTGTTGTATGGCACGGCGAGAGCGCCGACGGCGAAGGCGGCTGCTACGATGGTGGAGCGCATGTTGATGCTGACGGCTGATGTGATGGGGCAATGAGGTTCGTAGGAGGTTGTTTGCTGGGATCACAGATCCGGGTCGTTGACTTGATGACTGTGAGACATGGAGGTCAGCTTCGTCTGCTCTGCCAGAGAGTCGCTTGTTATAGTCTCCATTCGGAATGCAGCGCCATGGTGTCCCCGCGGGTCATCACATGTTGGCAGTGCGGTTCGAGGAGGAGGTGCCGGGGAAAGGGGCGGCGAGACATACTGCAGGGGGTAGTCCTCTCAGAGGTGGGCACAGTGAAGGCGACTGTGGGGCGCTGTGGTAAAGGAGTGTGGGTAGGGAACGACCGTGGTGGTGTGGTGGTGGTGAGGTGTCGGCGGACGCAGAGCAGACTCAGGATGGCAGACGACGCCTTTTTGACGGATTGCGAAGGAGGTTCCGGGGGGGGGGGCGCCACGCTAGCGGAACTCTGGTAATCAAGGCAGGAGCGGCTGTTTCAGCGCGATGTGGGGATTGGGCGCGCGGCGGGCGGCAGCAACTGGGGTCGTGAGCAAGACCGGGGCGCTGCGGGAAAGCGATGAGAAAGGTTGGCACATCGAGGCCGCAGAGTGGAAGGACAAGGGAGACGCTGTTCGGACTTGTACATCTGAGACAGATGCGCACATGTCTCCCTTGCCACAGCATCGGGGGGTGCCACGGCGACTGGTGGAATGCACCTCCAGCCAGACTTCGTTCATATCGTTACATAACAGCGCCGTAGTCTCGAGCGCGACCCGCGATGTCGTCCGAACAACATATCCACAGCCATCACCGCCGACCCGAGCGAGCCCGCGTGGTGGAAGTCCGCGCTGCAGGAACGGCTGTCCTGCGTGCGTGGGCCAAACCTTCGCATCAGGCACCTCTCCGCCATTGGCCAGCGGGCGACGGCTATGCAGGTCCGCCCCGGCCATGATCGACGCACACAAGGCTGAGCCCGCAGGCCTCGTCCCTTGGCTGGCGGAGGCCGTCGCTGGATTCGTCTGCTCGCCGAATGACGGGCTCCACCAAGGACTGCTCGAAGGTATACGTACTCTCTTGCGTTGAGAGAGAGCGCGGCAGGGAGGTCAAGGTCAAGAGACGGGACGCTACGCCTAGGCGCCCACCGACTCCCCAGCCAGAATTGTCAGCGGCGACTGAGACACGGTAGTCAGAAGGTTCGCCGTGGGCCGCGCACCACGGCCGGGTTACCTCGCGCGCGTAGCCCCTGGTCGAGGTGGCGACACGGCCTGGTCGAGGTGGCGACACGGCCAAGTCATGCAATTTCCTTCCGCAACATGACGAGGGCGCTGCTGTCGGTGAGATTGCGCGCGTCGCATCATGACACGTATGGAGCAGTCCGCGTCAGCTCCACGACGATGTTCACTACACCTGAAGTCGTGGGCGTTTGAACAAAGAAAACATGATGCAAGGAACGGCATAACGAGAATCAGGAGAGAGTGCGAGGAGCCGTTGGCAGCTGCAGCCAGCCGGAGCGTGTCTCGGTGTGACATACAGCAGCCAGCTTCTGATGATCTGGTTGGCCACCGCGGCGACAGTGTGCGAAGCTTGCCTCCTGTGATTGCGGAGTGCATGCGGCGGCATTCCACCCTCGACGATGATATGATCGGAGGCATGCAGAGCACCACATCAATCTGCTGAAGTACTAGGATGGCGGGATGCTGGTAGAGATGCAGTACTGTCAACGATGAGGAGGTCGACCGCTGCATGTCTCGCCGTTTCCACAGAAGTCCACGTAGCTGCCCTGGCACTCGTTCAATTTGCCAACCAACAGACTCGCACCGGAAGCCACGTCCAGCCAGATTCCCATCACCCGAGACGAGGCTCTCCGCGGCGCCTGTCTCGACCTGGCCGTACCTGCTACCCTGCCGATCGACCATCAGCATGAACGACAAGATCTAGATCACCCGTCCACCGAGGAAACACAGGCCCTTGCATCCACAAACTCCCCACCCGTCGCGCACGCGCTCCACACCACCACCACCTGGCGAACCCGTCAAACATGCACGTCGCCCCCGGGAAGTCGCAGCCGCCGTGCCACCCCCGACAGCGCATCCGCGCATCCGATCACATGCCAGCGCACCCCCCGCTACCGGGTACAGTAGCAGGAGGACCGTGAGGCCACATGTTCCTGTGGAGACGCGGGGGCGCTTGCTGGCGAGGGCGCGGTCGGTCTCAGCGTGAAACGGCGCTGGCGGGGTGTGTAGTTGGGCTGGAGGGGGTGTTCGGTAGCGAAGGCTGGGTGGCTGTCGGTGCGGCGGAGATGCGCGGACGTGGGTACGGCGGCGCGGGGACTCTGCTTGGGGTGATTCTCGCGGGGCATGCTAAGCGGCTGCGAGCCTCCTGGTCCTCTTCGCACACACTACCCGAAGTACGCGCCTGCTGTGCCATCAGCGCGCAAAGTTGACATCACGGTCAGGATGCAGAGCGTCTCCGAAGGGCGTGCCTGGTGAGTGCCAACGGCCAGTCCCTCTACTTTCACCCTTCACCTTGCTTCAACAGCTTCCGTCGTGAACCTCGAAGGCAACACTATGACAGTGCTCGCGCCGTCTGGCTAGAGCCTTTACCCAGCCATCTTCTGACGTTCCCTCTCACCGTGACTTGGTAGTAATCGGGCTTCATCCGCAGTGTCCCCAAGGATGGATTCCTGCCTGCTAGAGTCGATGCAAGGTGAGAACCCGGCTTCCATCCACGTCCTATCACCGTCCAATTCACGCTGATACAAACACTAGAGAGAACCCACGGTCCCAGGGCCAGCCTCCCACCACCACCTCCGGCTACACTCTGGGATCCGGCGCCGGCCGCACGATCAGTACAATTCACACTCAGCCCGCCAGACCGGCTGACCGACGGCCGTCACAGAGTCCCGGACGTTGCAGAGCGTGGTCGGGACAGGGCCGGCGTCTTTCTTCACTAGCGAGCCTTCCTGACGCCCCTGCTTGTGCTCCATGTCTTCACCGAGTCGGGCACCTTGCGACACGCGGAGGGCCGAAGCGGAAGTCGGAGCTCTCCGCACAAGTGCAATACTACATGTATTGTAGACGATGCAGTGGTCCACCGTGTCTGCAAACAAGGGGACCAGCATGCCGTCGATGACAGGGCTCGCCACGCCAATGAGGCAACCGGAGGTGATGAATGGGTGCGCACATGTTCCGCCAGTAGGCCAGTGCTGCAACGAAGGGTAGGACCCTGAGGAGAGCTTTCGCAATACAAGAAGGTCAAGTTCGGGACAAGTCACAGCGAAGGTGGAGAGATAGATGCCCGGCATTGCGTTTCGACACTACTCTGATGCGATCGCAACACTGTCTACAGCCTGCGGGTCATAGAGCGTCCATTCGATGCCCCCCTCGTCCAGCCGCATGCGCGGTCTGTGCTGCCAAGGTCTCATCATGGTCAATGTCATGGATCCGTTGCATCGATCCCCTGCCCGTGCTGATGCCTTCATAATTTCGTACTGTGATGTTGTTCGTATGTCGCTGTTTGCCAGCCGGTCCAATCCGCAATATGTCGTGCCCTTGTCATGTCGGTCGTTCGATCATAGTCATTGCTCTAGACACGGATCGTGCGGACGTGGTCGCCGAAGGCGCTGTCGCTCTTCTTCTCCCGGATGTCGGTGAAGAAGTCGTAGCCCCCGCCGGCGGCGATCGGGCCGCAGCTCGTCTTGAAGCCGAAGGCACGGGCGGCGCCGCTGGGAGCGTCGCTGTTGTTGCGGTCGACGCCCTTGTAGAAGTTGTAGGGCCCGCTCGGGGTGCTGCTGGCGTGGGTGCTGCCGGTGCTGCCGGTGCTGCCGGTGCTGCCGGTGCTGCCGGTGCTGCCGGTGCTGCCGGTGCTGCCGGTGCTACTGTCGCTGAAGTCGCTGCAGAAGCTGGTGCTGGGCGAGGGTGCCGCGGTCGAGTCGGCCGCGGTCGGAGTCACCCCGTCACTCGATTTGCCCCAGTACTTCTTGTCCTCGTTCACGAAGGCGGGGATATGGGATGGAGCGGCCGAGCACCATCCACCTCCAGAGATGACCACAGGACGGCCTTCGATGATTGCACCACCATCACTAACGATAGCGCGCTCCACCAGCTCGCTCGCGACGATCAACAGCTTCTGGAGTGCTTCCGCGGCAGTGTCGGCCGGCTTATCGGCGAAGATGAACTTGACCATCGCTTGCGTGCCGGGCTGAACGAACACGACGAATGCACGCATGGAGGGGTGGTCGTCCGTGGGCTTGCTGCTGACGATGACGTGGAGCCTGGGAGCCGACTCCTGGCGTACCCCATCGATGACGGCGACGCTGGTGGCGTCTGGGCGCAGGAGTGGTAGCAGGACGGCGGCATTGGCTGCGTCATCGAGTCAGGACATTCACTCGCGCACTACAGGGCAGGGTCTGCGTACCGTGAATCTGCTCACGCAGGCCTTCAATGTCGTTGAGCTCGGCCTTGTTGGCGAGTGCGACCTCATTGTGCACAGCGGCCTTGACTGTCTCGCACGTTGTCTGCACGCATTGCTTGAGCAGATCGGTCAGCTGCGTGCTGACAGACGCGAGGTCGATGTTCAGTGTCGGTGTCATGGCGACGGGAGTTCTTGCTGACGAATGCGTGGCGGACAATAGAAGACGATGTTATTGTTGAGAAGGTTGCAGTGCTCGGTGCGTTTGGATATTGAAGTCAACGGAAGTGCGCAGGCTCCGGTGACGTGTGCCGCTTGTATGCGTGCCGGGTCGATCCGTCTCCGAGGGTGAGGGAAGGGAGGGAAAGGGAGTGAAGGAGATGTTGGGCCAGAACATGGCCTTTATGGGGACATGACCAACAATCTCACACTACAATAAGTCCACGCCGGCTTCACGGGGGCAGCGCGAGGAAGTTGAACCTCACACGGAGCCTTTAACAACATGTCATGCCGAAGCCCGGTGCCGCGAAGTATGATGTCGCCATTCGGTAGGTGGAGAGATCGCACCCTTCAGTGCATCCGACAACGAGCTTGAGACCGTTCACACTCCCACCAGTAAAGGCAGTGGGGGGAGGATGGAATCGGGCCAAAGATGGGATCCAGGACGATACATAGGCGATGTACGGCGTTCTATGTCCGAGGAATGCCACCTGGGCGTCTTGGTCAATCCGCGCGGATGCTTGCAGGGAGGTGAATGCTGATGGGAACGCCCAGATCTTGCAGCTGCATGCCCGGGTTGGCCTTCACTTGGGTGCCCCCAGTATATGCGTACGGATCTGGGCCGTGTGTGGCTATGGCAATGCCGCTCGTTATGGTGTCCGTGGTCGTGAGAGGGAGGAGGTGAAGTGACGGTGCACAAGAGGTGTCGTCTGGGTCGGCTCTTCGGCAACTTTAGCCGAGCGATTTTCCAAGCCGCCCGGGACCATCCCACATCATCTCGGATCTTCCACCAGATTACCATGTGCATGCTCTGTACAGGCAGGTGGACATGTAGATCAAGAGATCCAGGTCTGTCTTTACACGGCCCGACAAGCTCGCATTACCCATTAAGTTTCTACTTCATGTGCACATCATTGATCCGTCCATTCAGTTCATCCTCTTCTCTCCTGCGTATTCACCCGGAAGCCTCGGGCGCCGTTCCCGCCTCTCTCTTGCTGCGTCCCCTTACCGCTCGGGCTATGCCTAGGCGGTCCGGTGTAGAACAGTCGAAGCGGCATCGTTACGACTCGTGTCCCTTCATGCTTGTCCATGATGGCCCGCAGGCCTGTCGCAGACGTCTGCGTGCGCCTGATCTTGGCCAAAGTCGTCGTCCTCCACGCCATTAGACAAGCATCATCACAAGTAGCAAGCAAAACAACAACCAAGGCGAATAGCGGTGCGATGATTCGCTGCCCGATGGCACAGCGCTCTGCTGTGTCGTCGTCAGCGCTGTGGGAGGTGCCTGGCCCGCCGACGTAGGATCCGGACTCGACGTAACAGCCGATGACACCGGATCAGCGACCGACGACATCTGCCCCGCCGTCGTGGCAGGGTCATTGAGCCCGGACGTCGTGGGCGCGGACGCCGGATCACCGACCCCCGCTGAGCTCGTCGGGCTGGGCCCCGCGAGCGAATTTGTCGCGCCATTCACCACGACGTACGACGCGTCAGGGTCCATCGAGAGCACGTTCCCGGACACCGTCGCCACGCCGCCGGGCGTCAGCACGTTGCCGGAGCCGAAGTCGAAGCGCTCCCCGCTCGTCGCCGTGTACGTCTGGTCCAGCACGGTCAGGACGCCGGACTGCGGCGGCGGGAGGGTCGGGGAGTCCGCGGCGGCGGGGGATGCGGGATCCGTGTTTGCACTCGCCATCGAGGCTGCAGCGGCCGTCAGGATCGACAGCGCGGGCATGGCGATGGAGGGCGCGGGGGCCGGCGTGGGCGCGGGCAGGCTGGTGTCGGAGGCCGCGAAGCTGCCTGGGATTGAGGTACCTGTGGCTGCTGGGTCTTGAGGTGCTGGTAGTGTCGTCATGCCGCTGCGCTGCGACGTTGGCTGGGCCGTATATTTCTGGGAAGACACGGCGTCCGACGACGGGCGGGTCATGCCCATGATGCTGGCTATGACCGACGCAACGCTGTCTGCGCTGCCGGAATCTGTCGCCGCTGCGCCGCTTGGTGAGCCCGTCCTCCCCGGAAGTCCCACCGACCCACCGGCGTCCGTTGCTAGGCCGCTCGGTGACCCCGTCCCCACGGGAGGACGCACCGACCCACCGGCCTCCGTTGCTGCCCCGCCGCTCGGTGACCCGGTTCCGGGCGGAAGACCAACTGACCCACCAGCGTCCGTCCCTGCGCCGCCACCCGGTGACCCGGTCCCTTCTGCAGAAGACCGCGGGCCAGGTTCCAAGGTCGTGGGCTGGACGCCAGTGGCCGGGAGAGGCTCACTTGGCGTTCCACCCAC
>JAWDJV010009944.1:0-13132 GCA_033119285.1 Teratosphaeriaceae sp. CCFEE 6253
GATCGCGCGTTGCAAGCCCACAAGATCGATGACAATGGCATTGAGATGGAGGACCGTGCGCACCTTATGAAGGATTATCATAAGGCGGAGCGCAAGGGCACTCTCGACAGGCGCGACCCAATCAAAATCGCTGGTAACGACGCCAAGTACGCCGAGCTGGAGCACGCGAACGTGGCCAAGGATGCCGATCTGGACATGAAGAGGGGCGGGAGTCTGAGGCATGCCAGCGAGGGGCTAAAGAAGAGGCTGGGGAGCCTGCGACACCGCAACGATCGCGATGATTAGCTGGCCGAGACCCAATTGACCTCGACAGCTACCGATTTCGAGGTGTCTAAACGTGCGGTATGCGGATACGAGACCGCGTGAGCGCGGCGATGGATGACGGATCGAGAAAGAAGTAATATAGTGCGACATTGGTGTAGCTCATAGTACATATCTGCACAGCGCTCAGGCCTACCTACCACAGCTCGTCCGTCGTTGCATGTGAGTGGCAGATCTTGCACCGACAAGCGCACTCGATGCGTGCATCCCAATAACCGTTCGCTCTTCGCCTGGTGAGCTGTGCGGGTACCTGATAATGCGACAATGTCGTGCGCGTGACCTGGTCGTTGGGCATACATTCATTGGTCCACTGCCCGATCACTTTCCGTGAGTCAACAAGAGGGCGGATTGTGCCATGATATCCCTGTGTCCGTCACCCAGTGATATGATTCGAAGTGGACGTGATTAGTCGGCGGAGATCAGCTGTGCTTGGTGGGTTTGGAGGTAGAAGAGGATGGAGAGCGACGCGAAGGCCCGTTGAAAGAGGTCGTCGAGGCCAGGAATATCCGATGTATCTGCTTTGCCTTGCCTTCCAAAAAAACGCCAGTAAGAATGCCGATGTGGCCCTAGTAGGCGTTCTTGCATCGCGAGACGGCGTGGGCTCCGATCGTGGACCGGGATTTGTTGGAAATCGTATACAGTATATGATGTGTATCGTACAAGGAACAAGCTCAGGCAAGCGAGGTATGGTCGCTCGACCAAGTTGATCAGCGCTCATGTATTTGCTTACTGTACACTTCTGGGAGATGGAAACAGGCTCTGTGCTGCTAGGCAGCTGTTTGCGCCGTAGCCGTCTCTCGCCACTCGCCGCTTCAGCGCGGCTACTGTACCCACCTCCCAACGCCCCCCAAACGCAGCATCCTCTAATGCGCATGCCCATCGTCGTCCTTGTCCTTCCCGTCGCTCGCAGCAGGGGCGCAACACGACTGGTTCGTCCCGCACGCGTCCCCGCAGTCCAGCAAACACACGTCAGCCTCGCGGTTGCTATTCGCTTGGCTTGCATTCCTCGTGCCGGGTGCTGGCCTAGCCGATGACCGTCCTTGGTCCTGCTCATCGTGGTCTCGAGACCCATCCAAGTCGTCCGGTGCGACTCCTCCGTCCGAGTGATCGTGCTCAGGGTCGAGACAGAACTCCGGCTGAATAGTCGATGAGTGGATCCCGTACTCGTGAAGGCACTCTCGAATGTTCTGCGCCAGATGCATGTACCTTGCGGATCCCTCGTCCTTGAAGTCAAACCCGACCTGGACGTGCAGGCTTGCGACCATCTTGGTGTCGCTCAGCTGCCAGACATGCAGGTGATGGCAGCTGATGATGCCTGGCAGGTCCTCGATATCGTCCTTGATATCGTCCACATTGATGCCGAGCGGCACGGCTTGCAGCAGGATGCGCGATGCGGCTTTGCATAGCGGGATGGCGGAGCAGAGAATAATGAAGGTAATGACGAGCGAAATCGCGGGATCGAAGTAGAAGCGGCCTGGGAACTTGGTGAGCCAGATGATGAGCGCGGTGGCAATAACCCCAATGTTTCCGAGTGCGTCACCCATGACATGCAGGAAGATGCCCTTCATGTTCAGGTCGCTGTGAGAGTGGCCGCCTTTGCCGGCTTCTTTGGGCTGTGCGTGGCGATGCTGTTTGTGGTCGATGGACTTTCGCTTCGGGAGCGTACCGTAGCCGTTCTGGGTGTTGCCGATCAGACCGGTCTCCTCGTGGGAATGTGGGTGGCTGTGCTCGTCCGCGACAGGTGTCTGCGGTTCCTCCTCAGTATCTGGATCCTCGTCGGACTGCACTGGCTCCATTCGACCGGCCGCAATTATAGAGCGGCGGAAAGCTGATGGATTAACCTCGATCTCATCGAAGCCAGAGTAGGCACGCGATCTTGACCGGCTGTGACGACGCTTTGCGAAGCGACTTGTTGGGCTCTTCGACATGGAGGCCCCGTTGTCCTCCACCGCGGTCGAATCACTGCCTGCCGCTTGCGTAGTTGGCCACCCAGCTATCCGCTGCTGTGGCAGGACGTCCACGACGTTGCCTGACTCGTCTCCCACATGAGAGTGGCCGTGGTCTGCCACCTCTACCCCATGCGCATGACCTTCCTCCGCACTTCTCGCTCCGTCCTCATGCCCATGGCTATGTCCGCCACCATGGCTGTGTCCGCCGCCTCCGTGGCTGTGATCATGGAACAGGAAGAGACCCAATATATTCGACGCCAAGCCCAAGCAGCCCACGATCAAGATCAGCTTCGGCTGCGTCACCGTCGGCTTCTCCACGAAGCGCTGGATGGCTTCGAGAAAGATGGTCACGCACAGCGCCACTAGGAAGACCCCGTTCACCAGCGCGCCAAGGGTCTCGGCACGCTGCCAGCCGTAGGTGTAGTTCTTGCTGCTTTGTCGCGAGTTGGCGATGCGCACGGCCCAGAGGCCGACCATGAGCGAGAGCACGTCGTTGAGCATGTGGAAGGCGTCGGCGACGAGGGCGAGGGAGTGCACGGCATAGCCGATGATGAGCTCGACGAAGAAGAAGGCGATGTCGATGGCGAGGAGGATGATGATCCGCTGGCTCTTCGTGAGCGCCATGGTGGACGGTGGGTCGCGCGCGGGCGCAAGTCGTTGCTGAGGAGTCGAGCCGTGTTCGATGTCACCGTCCGGACATGATGATCCTCGTCGGGAACTGCGGCGATGAGGACTATGCCAGGAGACGATCGGCAGCAAGCAAAATGACGCGAGCGAGCCGCGGCACCGGCCGCGGCTGCACGATGCCGCCGAAGTGGGGCGGAACCTGCCCGCTCGACGAGCGCACCCCCAAGCACCGCTGTGCTCCACGGCCCAGGATTGCACACGGTGAGATTGCGAGATCCCCGGGGCCGGCCGACATGTCACGGAAGTGTGACCACTCGTCCTCCCAACATGCAACACGGGCTCGTCACCACCTCCTCCCATCGAGGTCGGCTCGGTGACACTGCGGATGATGCCTGAGCGCGCAACGAGCCAGCCCTCGGGCGATCGCGTTACCCCCGTCCAGGAGCCTGAACAGGCGCACCTCCGTGATGATGCGAGCGCGACACGGGATGTACCGGACGACGAACGGGAGGCCATTGATCTTCATACGCCCGCCGAGCAGAAGAAAGCGCGAGTCTCCCGGATCATCAGCCCTGACAAGCCAATGCGACACTGGCACGATCCCGTGCGGAGACTCTGGCGACACCACATCAGACTCTCGGTGCCGCATGTGGACTGCAGAGATCATCTGGGTAGGTGGCGATGATCCCGTCCAATGACGATGCTGCAGCACACGCCCACGCTTTGGTCAACCCCTGTGCCCTAAACATCTCTGGGCAGCTCCGCACAAGCACAGCACCACTCGAGTGTCCCACTGACACCATCCCCCCTCCAGCCAACGAACGCACCTTCCTCGGCTACCTCCGTACCTCTCTCGCCCTCTCCATGATCGGTGTCCTGGTCGCGCAGCTCTACCGCTTGCAGCACAGTCCCACCCCAAGTCCGACCTTCGGATACTTCATTCTCTCCAAACCCATCGCGTGCACCTTCCAAGGCTCGGCCGTCTGCATGACGCTGCTCGGCGCGATCCGCTTCTACCGGCAGCAGCGCGCGATGAGTGTCGGCAAGGTCCATGCAGGTGGGTGGGAGATCTTGACGGTGATTGCGCTGGTCTTTACGGTAAGTTTCGAGCGTCAAGCTTCTGTACATTGTTTGGAGGCAGATGATGGGGATACGCTGCAGGTCTTGATTGCGATGTTGGGTGTGCAACTTGGTGGGACGTGAAGACAGTAAAGATGTGGAGAGTGAGGAATAGCACGCTGACTTGGGTGGCTCTCTTAGTTGCTACTGGCCATGTTTGTGATACATGTGGCGATAGAGATCTACAAGAAGGACTGAGGTGTGCGCGGGCATCGGTGTCTGGTGCGGGCGACACGCACGCCTGGCCGTGGACGGCATGCCATGTTCTGGTCTCCGCCATGCACGTCTCAAGCGTAGCTGACAAACATCTTCACACTTCTCCCCAGGCGCTCATACACAATGGAGGTCTTGCCCTGCAGGCCCCTCCACGAGTTCTGCCCGGACCCCCGCTGATACAGCTTGAAGCTGGAATTGGATGCTGTCTCATATTCGAGGTGGCAGTAGGGCGCGAAGTCCGATCCGCTGATGGCCAGGCCCAGCAGGTCTCCGGTGGAAATGGTGGCGTTGGAGGTGACCGGGACCGAGGTCGTGTTGAAGACATACGAGAGAGATGAGGCGTTGTAGACGACCGTGCCTAGGGCTGTCCATTTATATCTGACGGGGGAGGTCAGTGGTTACGCATGAGTTGGCGGCGTTCGAGACTCACTCTGGTGCAACCAGGTCATCATAGCTGTCGAACTTGAAGAATGTGAGAGCAAGCGGGACGGTCTGCACGCTGCGGGCGATGTTGACGGAGACGCTGGTAAGCTTACCGCTTTGCGTGGCCGTCCAGGTTTGGAAGAGATCGAACTGGTCAGAGTCGCAAATCGGCGTGTACTGTCTTGGCGTCAGCGTGGTTCTTCTTCGAGGTCACCCATGCTTGCTCACCACAACATCAGGCGGCGTGGACTGCCCAGCTTCTGTAGTGAGGCCTTTCGCCACTGCGCCTGCCCCCGGCTCAAAGTCGACATTCAACGACGCGTTGACCGAGCAGTCAAGATCTTCCGCGGACCCGTCCGCACAAAATGTCAAAGGCTGAAAGATGTGCCCGCCGAAGCCGATCCGCGGGCCGCCGGGTACGGACGTCGAGTGCCACACGTACGAGACCTCGGCCGTGTCGGGATTCCGCAACGGCAGGACGCCCTCGACCTGACCCTCGCACGAATACCCGGCGATGATCTGACGAATCCAGGGGCCCTGAATACTGTCGGAACGGTAGAGCAGCCCGATCGAGCCGTTGCAATAACCGCAGGTATTGCTGGCGGAGACGTAATACACCCCATCCCGCATGAAGAGGTCTGGCGACTCGGCTTCCTGGTCGATCAGGTCCGTGGCATTGGACGTCACCGGGTAGCTGACCTGTGTTGTGTTGAGGTAGTCGTCGGTCAGCTCGCTAATATGCAGCGTCTGGAATATCGGCGGCCAGATGCTGCCCGCTCGTGGATCGCGGAAGTTGAGCGCGGAGAAGACCAGGTAGCCCTTGTTGTTGATGATCTCGACCGTGAAGTCGGCGGGCTGCAGGCCGTCGAACTGAGGGTCAATGCTAGCTGTGTTGTTCAGGAAGGTGAACGGTCCGGACGGCGATGCGGATGTAGCGACCTGATAGCCTGACGAGCCAGCATTGGCCCAGAGGACGTAGGTGCTGCTGTTAGAGTTGTATACGATGTGCGGCCTTCCGCAGCCGCCCAGATCATTACACGGATTGCTGATGAAAGGGTCAAACAGGAAGCCTTCGTAGTCCCTTCTTGCAGCTCAGCAAATGCACTTGAGTTCTCGGACCGGAAAGCCATTACCAATGCTCGAGATCGACCGAAGAGTACGACTTGATGCCGAACGCGACGCCCGTGGTGGAGAAGCTGTTGCCGTAGAGGTAGTAGGTGCCATTGAAGTCTGCAAGGTAAGCGGCTGGCTTGGTATTCCAGTTGGGCAGCAGAGGCTCACAATTGATCTTACTGCCGTACGCATCAATCTGATTCCCATCCACATCGAACAGCAGTCGCCGAGTGTTCGTGAACGTGACGTGGGAGGCAAGGCTCACAGCCGCGAAAGCCAACGACAGAAGAGCCGGCTTCATCTTTACAAAATTTGTTGTAAGAAGACCGACCTTCAAGGTACTGGATGATCAACTTTGCACCCGGCGGTCTCGGACATTCTATATAAACGCGACCGCTCTAGACATTACTACTGTCTCGCATCTCTACTTCTTCTCCGTGCCGCTCCTCACACCGCGATGCATGTCGCTCTGCTCCGCATCCAACTGCCCTCCGTCCAAGCGTGCGGAGTACGGCCAAAGCCCTAAGTCGGTGGTCCGTTCGTGCATGTCAGTGGCTGCAGATGCAGCGCATGGCCAGTAGTAGTGGCAGCATGGTCGAGGCTTCGCATCCATACCAGATCAGCCATTGACCGCTGGCGAGAGATGTGGCGCGTCGGATCGAGGAATCGCGATCGTCTACGTCTACGTTCGGCTACCGTGGACAGCGGCGTCATCCGTACCAATGCAGACTCGACCCAGATCCGGAGGAGATGCCGGTAACGAGCGCGCCTTGGGCGTGTCCATGCACAGCAGCGTCGAGGATGTCTGGAGCTTGTAGCGAAGGCTTCTCCCGTCGTTGGCCCGGGCGAGCGGCGACGATCTGGTTCTGTGCGCTGGCTCACCCTTTGGACAGTAGTGTCCGACTCGATGATGTTCGACAGCACACATGTATGCACAGGCATTGCCGAGACCAGCAGCAACACTGGAGCTCAGATCCAGGACCGCGAGCTCCCCCTCCGGTCTTCAGCCGCGGCGTGAGAGCAGCTACCTCAGCACATCATCCATCGGACAGCACAGCACAGGCCTACGTTGTCCAGCCGGACGAGGGACCCGCGACAGAGCGCATGTCGGGGCATTTGTCTGCAGCATCACGGTATTGCATCCTTCGTTACTGCCAACGATCTGCGCCTGTCAAAGACCAGGTCTCGTGGTCGGCGTGTCGAGCCTGGCCACGTAGCATGAGACCACTGCGGGATGACCCATGATCTTGGTGAACATCACAAGGAACATCGTCGTGATGGAGCAGCGCGATGATAGCGCATGGAACGCAAGCCGACGTTGTGCATGTATATGTATGCATGCCCAGGTGTGGAAGTGAGATGTCGGCGGCCGCATCAGCGACGGTGCGCGGCCGCTAGCCGTTGCTCTGGAGACGACCAACTGTTGACCGTGCACGTGCCATCTCGACGACTTCCATCGCACCTCAGTCACCGGGCGCCAATCGCCCATGCACATGCGACGACGATGTCTTCCATCCATGCCGACCCGCCACCGCCCCTAGTCACCGAGCCGGGCGGGATCCACTATGCGACCGGCTCGGCGCTGGGCAAGGGCGGCTTCGCTATCTGCCACCGAGCGGAACGATACGATGGGAGCAAGCCGACGGGACACATGGTGGCCCTCAAGATCGTCCGCACGAAGATGGAGCCCGCGAAGCTGGCGCAGAAGGTACGGCGTGGCATGGCGCGCCGGATGGCGCACGCACTGACAGGCTCCAGTTCGTCTCGGAGCTCCAGATCCACTCGAAGCTATCGCATCCCAACATCGTCGCCTTCTACCGCGCCTTCTCCTTCCAGACCAGCACCTACGTCGTCCTCGAACTGTGTCCAAATGGCTCCCTGGCGGACATGTTGAAGAAGAGGAGGCACCTGACGCTGCCCGAGATCCGACGATTCGTCATCCAGATCTGCGGCGCGGTCAAGTACCTGCACCACAGGCACATCGTGCACCGCGATCTGAAGACCGGCAATCTCTTCCTGGACGAAGGCATGAATGTGAAGGTGGGCGACTTTGGCCTGGCGGCGTTGCTGGTGACGGAGAAGGAGATGGAGGTCAAGCGCCGAACAACGATGTGCGGGACACCCAACTATCTGGCCCCGGAGATCTTAGAGAAAGGGAAGGGTCATGACGAGAAGGTGGACCTCTGGGCGATTGGCGTGATCGCCTTTACCTTGGCGGTAGGCAAGGCTCCATTTCACGCCGCAACCAAAGAGGAGATCTACAAGAAGCTCAGGTCTGGCACATACACCTGGCCTGAGCTCAGCGCGACCAACAATCAGAGCGCAGACTTGCGCAACTTGGTCGCAAGTCTTCTCGTCCCAGAAGAGCAGCGACCACCGCCGGATCAGATCGTGAGCCAGAACTTCTTCAAGATTGCGTTCGTGCCGGCGAGCATACCTTCTACAGCGAGAGAAAGGGCTCCCACGTGGACAGAGGTGTCGGTGCCATCTGCAGATACAATTCGAAGAGGCTACAGTGACACCTGGTTCGCGATCTGCAAGGAGTCTGGTGTTGGAGAATACGCGGAGGGCAAAGGCTTTGCGCTGAACGGCGGCCGGCGGGTGAAGAGTGTCGTTCATGACATGGCGCGAGAAGCGCAACTTGGCACGCAGCCCACCATGCCCATCCCGAAGGATGTCGTGTACATCTCAACGGTCAGCAGCTGGGACGCGCCGGTTATGAAGGAGCCAAGGCCTGTTGGGCAGGAAAGGAGACCACCAAGCCGAAATCGTGGATTGAAGGAGCTTTCGCACAACGAAGTGGCTGCAACAAGGCCAAGGGCGACGGCACGAGAAGCTGCGAGAGACGCGGAGCTGATGCCTCCGCCAGCACGACCGGCTGCTAGAGACACTGACGCGATGCCTCCACCGTCCCGACCGTCGTCGCGGGCAGGAAGGAGCAATACGACACGCAAAGCTGGCAGGACGATCAGCGAAGAGACCGCAAAATCGTCGGAGCCCGTACGAATAGCCTCGGATGAGTCTGGGCCGGTCCTGCAGATCCCGAAGACGCGACAAGCCCCATTGACAGCCACGGCAGCTCTGAAGGCGCTGAACACCTCATCGTCAAGCTCGACATCGCGCTTTGCGCGGTCGCAGCAGACGTCCGAATCAGACGCCGAGAAGCCCAAGCGCGCAGAGACGGTCAAGCGGAGTGCGGATGCAAGCCTTGCGAGGCGGCCGAGAGCGCCGAGCAGAACCCAGCGGAGTGATAGACCAATCTCGCCAGACGTGCCTGGGCCCTTCGCCACTCTCGACGAACTGGCGCAAGTCTCGCCCTTCAAGCGTCCGCGAAAGAAGCAGGCCGAAGCGGAGAGTGTCGAGATCCCGTCCGACCCCGAACCAGAACTCCAATCAGAACCGCCAGCCCTCTTCTTGCCACCACCACCACCCATGACCCGCCGCCTCCCCGTGCCCTGCAAAACCAGCGCCAACAGCGACTGCATCGCCGGCACGGATCCAGACACCGTCCTCGACCGCCTGCACGCCCTCCAGCAACACCTCTCGCGCGCCCTGCATGACCGTCCCTCGACCAGCTCCTCCTCGACTGCTAAGGAACTTCCCGCCCCCGCACTCCCCTTCGTCTCCCGCTGGGTAGACTACAGCCGCAAGCACGGCGTCGGGTACGTCATGTCCGACGGCACTGTGGGCTGCATCATCAACGCGTCCGCCAAGAACCGCACGCCCGTCACGCACTTGCTCGTCCGGAATGGGCAGCGCTGGTTGTCCCGCGTCGGGAAGAAATTCGAGCGCGTCGATGCTGTGCCCCTCGAGATCCTGGAGGATAAAGGCGCAGAGGGGATCAGGAGGAAAGTGTACAAGGGGTTGGGGAGCGTGAGTGAGGGGCCACTAGCGGCGGAGGCGGAGAGACGGCGGACGTTGGGCGTGCTGTGGGTGAAGTTTGGGCGGTACATGTGCTCGAGTCTTGACGGCGACGAGGCCGAGGGCGGCAAAGACGACGGGAACTTTGTGCGGTTCTACCAGCGCATCGGCAGCGTTGGCATTTGGGCCTTCGCCGACGGCTCGTTGCAGGTACGTTCCCCCCCTGTGTTCCGCCCGTTATCCCCAGTCGAACAGCTGTACTGACTGACGTTACTCAGGTCCACTTCCCAGACCACACCAAGCTCGTGCTCTCCCCCTCCGGCACGCACCTCTCCGCCACCTGCCTCACCCCGGAAGCGACCTCCTACCTGGCCTCGCACGCCGACCTCCTGCCCCACCACGTCGGCAGCCGCGAGACTTTCGCCAACAGCGTCCAAGCCCTGCTTCACGAGGGTGGGCGGGTCAGGGCGAGGATTGTGAAGGCGAATGCGGTGGCGGAGAAGCTGGGGTTCGTGTTGAGGATTGTGGAGGAGTGGGTTCGGAATGAGGGGTTGGGGATGTTGGATGCTGATGAGTCAGGTGATGAGGGGGGGTATGGAACGGATGGGTTGAGGTGGGACGGGTTGGCTGTAGGTGGAGCGGCGAAGAAGGTTGATCGGGTCAGTGTCGGACGGTATGGGGGTGATGACCTGGTGAAAGCGTGAGCGAGGATTGGCGTCTTGAGTATCGAGAGGCTCCTTTGAGCGTTCGGATTGGCATAGCGAGGGCGCTTTTGGGTAGACGATGAACGAGATGTCTTCGAATGCTTATCACAATAGCAAGCCATTCTCGTCTCGCTCGACCCAAACGTGTGTCGGAATTCCAGAACGATTGCGCAGCCAGACGAGCCTGCCGAGTGGCTGTGGGTCAAGCTACAATAGTGTCCAAGCACCACCATGAACCCATCGTGCGAAGTGCGGGATGTGCTTTGAGACTCTGTACACTGCTTGACTGCATAACGCCGGCAGGTACCATCGCCCCGACACACATACACACACACACCGCTGCAGAAAATGCCACTTGGATATCTCACATCTCACAACCTCGACCAGGCCCACTTCCATCTACGCCCTCGCCGCCATCTTCGTCCCACCTCACGACTTCCTCACCGGCCCACTAACCCCCGCTCCAATGACACTGGGCAGCTCCTGCCCACCCATTGCAACCAACTCCCCAACCGCAAAGCTCACCAACCCCACCAAGCCCACCGTAAACAGCGCCAGCATCCAGAACTGCACACTGACATCCCGCTTCTGGCACGCCGGCCCGCCCCAGTACGTCGTCGTCACTTTCCCGTCGGAGGCGGTGAATTTGGTGGGCGAGCAGATGCAGGCGTAGCAATCCCGGAAGGAGGACTTGGGGGACGCGGACTGGTCGGTGTATTTCTTCGCGCAGGTGCCGTGGCCCATGCAAGATCTGGTAGTAGACTCGCAGGCGGATTGGGTGGTGAAGCAGGCGGGGAGGATGCCGGGGAGGGCGGTGGAATTGTCCGCGTAAGATTTCAGGGGCGAGGAGCTGCTGGTCGAGGACTCGACGGGGAGGAAAGAGCTGGAGACCTCTGCCTCCAGCGGGGCTTCGGCTTGTGGGCGATCCGGTGCTGTGCGCTTGTGGAGAGCCGATTGCGGCGCAGGCATCTCGTACGTCCCCCACGCCGCTCCAGTCTGCACCTCCGCCGCTGAGCCGGCGAAGTACAACGTCACACTGTCGAGGCTGCCTCGCCGCACTTCCTCCAGCTCCGTGAGTCGGCCCGCGGCGTGGTCGGCGATGCGGAAGAGCTTGCTCCCGTCATCACTCCACAGGCTGTGATTCAGCACGGCAACGACCTCATCATCGGTGAAGGTCGAGCGGTAGGTGGCGGGACTGGCCTGTCGTGCCAGGTCCACCCAGAGGCTGCGCGAGGAGGCTGCGTCGGGGGCGGGGGAGATGGCGAAGGAGCGCCGGCAAAGCTGTCGCAGGTCTGAGGAAGGAGCATCAGCATCTCGTGTCCCGTCCGCGGATGAGGTACCGTGCGTACCTTCCATGTCTGCCCCGTCGTCCACCAGTGCAAAGGCATGTTTTCCACTGCCCGCCGCGGCCTCCCACATGGCTGTTCTCCGCCCGAATGCGTTGACCGCCTCCACCACCGCCTCATCGCGCAGATCCGCACTGTGGTAGTCCTCCACTCCTGCCCGTTGCGCCAGCACTACCCGCGCCTCATGGGGTGATAAGGTCCGCTCCGTTGACGGCGCTGTCGACCCGCCATCACAGATGTACACCCGTCCCGCGGATGATGCCGATGCCGTGTGGGCCGTCCAGCCGAGCGCTCCCAGGAGGAGAGATGAGGCGAGCTTCATCGTGTGGGTGATGCGCGATGGACGGGGAGGCGATGGACAGGCCGCCGCATTGCTTCTGATGCTCGACGATGTATGGCAGCCTAAGGCACTCCACGCCACCTTCCATGCCCGGGTATCACATGTCCAGTCTCGATCTCGTTAATAATACACCATCCACCCTCCATCTCCATGCGCCAGTGACTACAGCCACACGATGCATCGCCTCCCCCGCGCCTTCCGCCTCCGCCAGCAACCACCCGCCTCCCTCCTCCGCCCCACTACCCCGAAGCGCCATCTCTCCCTCATCCTGCGCCGCCGACACCAGCTCCCGACGCACCTCTACCGACCCAACGGCGAGCCCATACGCTACCGCGCCGTCCGCTTCGCCAGTCCGCCCTTCTTCACGTGGCGCAGAGCAGCGACGGTGGGCATCTACACCGGCGTCGCCTACCTCTACGCCTCCCTCATCCTCCGCTACCTCGAAATCGAGATCGAGGTTCTGGACGACGACGACGAGGCAGACCACCAACATGACCCGCAGGAGGTGGTCGAGCAGACCGAAGACGAGAAGAACGGCATCTTCTACGCCGACCCGGACTCCACCTTCATCCCCTTGACCTGGTCCACCCTCTTACCCCGACAATTCTACAAAGGCTCCGATCCGGAGTGGAAAGCTTTCGTCTCTCTCGCCAAGGACAAACCCCGACAGAAGAAAGTCAACAACGAACTCGTCGCGCTAGTGTTCACAGGCAGTACCAAGCACCCGGCCCTCAAACGCCAGCTCGGTGCCGACCCAAAAGTAGGCAAATACTGGCTCGACATGGCCTTCCCGGATGCCCCTCCCCCGGAGTACTACCGCTCTGGCCTCGAAGTCGGGGAAGGTTTCATCGCGTGGTCACGGCAGAGGGTGAGCCAGGAGAGCCAGTTCCGCGCCTCGCGCGCCCTATGGCCGCGGGCAGCGGCGGAAGGGTTTTGGGGCGCGGGGAGGGTTTTGGCAGGGATTCAATACAGACGGGTGAAGCAGGCGTTGGGGTGGGAGGCGAAGGATCCGCAGGCGCCCGAGGAGCGGTACCGGATGGCGGTGGAGATGATGGAGAAGAGGAAGTTGAGGGGGAAGGAGGGCCAGCAGGGCGGTGGTGGGGGAGTGGCGAG
>JAWDJV010009945.1:0-13100 GCA_033119285.1 Teratosphaeriaceae sp. CCFEE 6253
CTGCCCACCGACTAACCCCATCCCAGCCCACCTCTCAAACCACCCACCATGGCCAACCCCCGCGTCGAAGAGCTCCCCGACGAGCCGGAAGAGAAGAAGAACACGCCCGAGGTGGCCGACGACTCCTCCTCCTCGGACGCCTCAGATGACGCAGGCGGCGCGGACGGCGAGGCCAACATCCCTGCAGGCGCGACCGTGGCCGTGCACAATCGCAACGAGAAGAAGGCTCGCAAGGCCATCGCCAAGCTCGGGCTGAAGCACGTCGAGGGCATCACCCGCGTGACGCTCAGGCGGCCGAAGAACATCCTGTTTGTGATCAGCCAGCCGGATGTGTACAAGAGCCCGAGCTCGAACACGTGGATGTGCGTATTAATCATCGCGCGACCCGGGGCGACTCATGTTGTAGATGGCAGCTGACAATCTGGACTGCAGCATCTTCGGAGAGGCCAAGATCGAAGACCTCAACTCTCAGGCGCAGGCCTCCGCCGCGCAGCAGCTGGCCGCGCAGTCCGCCAACGAGTCTTCTTCCGCCTCCGCCAACGGCAGCGGCAGCGCCGGTGGTGCGGGCAAGGACAAGGCGGTCGAGGCCGCGAAGCCGGCGGAGGATGAGGAGGACGATGGGGAGGAGGTGGATGAGGCTGGCTTGGAGGGTAAGGACATCGAGCTCGTCATGGCGCAGGCCAGTGTGAGCCGGAAGAAGGCGGTCAAGGCGCTGAAGGAGAATGACAATGATATCGTCAACAGCATTATGGCGTTGAGCATATAGGGATGATGGATAGGGTGGAGGGGAGGGTGGAGGTGGAGCGGCGGCAGTGCTGGAAGTGGTCCACATTGCGAGGCTACCTACGCGTTACAAAAGCTCCCCCCTACCATGTACTGGGTTGCTTGTCTTGTACGTATATACGGACAGAGGAAGACGGCTGACGCCCAGTATGCCGTCGACCTCACCATTACAAGGCAGTCCACGTTCACTTTACCCTTGCCTGCAGTCTTTCCGCCACCTTCGGTATCAGCTGCTCTTTTGAAGCCACGCCTCGATGCGCATTGCTCGGGACGGCCATTCCAGTACACTGACACAGAGTAAGGCGGAGGACGGCTACCAAGGCAACATTGGCCCGACTACAGCTCTCCACTGGCACCGAGAGATCTCTAGAACCCTATGGTCCGATGGCGCATGTTTGCGGTCCCGTTGCTAGTGAGATGTCCGCTCCTTCTGCTTTGGTCAAAGAGCTTGATGGGTATATGATCGGCGGCATCCGGCCCCGCTTGGCTGTTTTCCGTTTGCATTGTGGCACACGACCTGCATATACGATCACATGCTGAACGCGCGAGTCTGTGCTTCCAGCTATGGCAATCCATTGATTCTCGCTCGCTCGAAAAATCTTCATGTTCTCTTGCAACAACATTCGATATACCTTGAGGACTATTCTATACCTCGTCAGCACACTTTGATCCTCCTTCCTCTGACTATACCGAGCCATGGACAGCTCAACCACTCTCGGGCTGTTCATCTCGCACGAAGAAGCCGTGCTCCATGCACAGGATGGTCTCTGTGGCGACCTGGACCACGTCTCCGAGTGCCCGATCACGGACTGCAGTGCCAAGAAGGTGATGAACATCAGCAAGGCCGATGGTTCGTACTGCATCGTCCACGCCGGCGTGGCAGAATGGGATCGTACGGGCCCGGTGAAGAAGGAGTCGAGCGTGCAACAGGCTACCGCATACTCGAAGACGGTACTCTCCGAGCCCACCCAGAATCATTCTCGCGTCGAAGAGGCGCCAGCGAGCGTTGTAACGAAGAACCATGCTGCCGTCTACATCCGCACCGCCGAGGAGAAGTCGAAAGCCCGGAGGTACCTTGCAGTGCACGGACTGCTGCCGCGCCAGGGACGCCAGGTATGTTTCTCTTGCTTGTGATAGTGCACTCATGCAACTGTAGCTGATACAGCGTAGCGCGAGGTTTTGAATATCGCCGGCGAGAAGGAGATCTGCGAGACTGGAATCGGGACCGGCACATCCGTCCATTCGCAGCGCACGAAGTCTCTCGATACCGCAGTCGGTGTGCCGTGGAGTGACTCAGTTGAAGACACCGTCGTCGGCACCGTGGAGGACATGGAGAAGCAGGTGGCCGAGGCCGAATGGGACATGGCGGAAATTTCGGACGACGAGTTCGAGATGCTTGGCTAATCGGGGGCGGCGCATGCTCTCCTGCGCGAGAACTTGTGAAGGTTGCCGTTATGAGCTGCGCTAGTGCTCAGTGCAATTGCTGACTGGAGGGGGAAGCTTGCTTGCGGCGCACTGTGCATCGATTGCATCGTTATCATTGCTTGCTGCCCGTATCGGCAATTAGCGGCATAAGCAGTGCTAGAGGCGCGGTGTGTATGCCGTCATTCACCATGAGACTTCCAGCCATCCGGTCTCATTATGTCATGTCATGCATTCACCAGGGCATGTTTCTGCAACAACCGTTGTCACACCATGTCCCAGTGACTGTAGGCGACAATGCGCCTGCTCGATTGTCTGCGTTTCCGCTTCCGACACCCTGTTCCACCAAGCTTGTGACCAATCCGCCTTTGTACTCTCCGCAGCATGGATCCCATGCCCTGCACCAACGAGCCCACTTTACCACGCTCCTTGTCCGACTCTGACAGCGAAGGGTACCAGATCCGCTTCTGCGACCCACCAACGACGCCGGAAGGAGATACAGCGCCACTCATCCGCGCCCCTGCGCCCGAGGCGGTATCCGGCACCCTCACCAGACATCTCGATGCCGATCTAGAGAGTGTCCGGGCTACACTGGCATACCCACTTGAAGGAACGGCTACCAGGACGACCGCAGCGAAAGCGGCGACAAGGCCACGGAGTGCCGACGAGAAGGTATCCGTGGCGCACGTCAAGGCCTTCGGCAGAACGGTTGCGATCGGCCCAGAGGATAGTGTGGAATCGACGATTCAGCAGATCCTCGCGGGGCAGAGCTCCCAAGAGCCCGGCAGCAATCGGACAACCAAGAACCGAGCTCCTGTAGGTTGTTCAGCGTCCTCACATCAACGTCGTCGATTTGCTGATCATGAACAGCTTCCCACTCCACTGGAACTACCCCGGGTAGCCGCCTCCCGGGACGCTTCACATAAAGCGGCAAAAGCGGTTGAAAGTGTCGTGGTGACTGGTGCTGCGATCGCCAGCACGGAGCAGGTGGCCATGGGAAGCGAGCATTTCTCCTCCTCCGACGACTGGGAAAGGGTCGAACACCCGCCCGAGGAACAGTGGGTCCTTGTGACTCGGGAGCGGAGGCGGTAGGCTTGCGTTTCTTCCAAACAAGACGTCGATCGATCTAAAAGGCGTTTGGGCGACTGTGCTTGCGATTGTCAAGCGCGGACGGCTTGCTTGTGGTAGCTCAGTCACTGCGGTCCGCTGCTTGGTAGGGCGATGGGTGTTGTATCTAGAGTACAAGATGTCGTCAGCGCGCTGTTGTTCACTGCTGTGCCCATCTCGATGTCTCGCGCATCTCCGACGTCAGTCAGTAGGCATCTCAGTGACGGTATACTTCGCGCAGCCACGGACTCCAGGTACTGAGCCATCAAGCTACTGTATACAGCGGCCTGCCCGCCTCCTCACTGCCTCCTCTTTCCGTGTCAGACCCTACCAGCACCGCCGACGCCGCCAACGCTTGCACAAGCTCATACTCATCGACCCACGACAACACAGTCGAATCATACCCACTCAGAGCCCAGGCCACCATGTCAAGGCCCACTAAAAGGATGGAACCACATAGCGCGCTTCACGGGCGTCCACTGTGCAGGGGGGAAGCCGAGATTCTGTCGCCAGGCAGCCTGTGTCGCGACCCCTCCCATGCCTGGCCCACCGTGCTCGAGGACTGTGCGGCCAGGAAATGCCTCAAGCGCCAGCCAGGCCACGCGTCATACACGGTCGTGCATCACTCCAGCCTCCCTCGTCTGAGCCGGCCACCGGAGGAGCCGGTCGTGCAGGCTGCTGGTGAGGGCTCGCAGGCGCACCTTAGCCTGGTCCAAGGCGGTGGGGAGCCGGAACATGCGGACCGCGGGCGCGGAGTGGTAAGCGGTCGCGCCATGCTGCTCATGTGGATGTTTCAGGTGAGCTGACCGTACCCGACCAGATCAGCGCAGGTCCTCTAAATGAGGCTCCAGAAGCGCATACGCACAGCGTCGACTCCCTCGACACTGTACCTAATGATGACGATGACGAGCAAGTCTCGGACTCCGAGACCAGGCCCTCCAGTCCCTCCCAACGGTCCACAGGCAGCGGTGGTGTGGGTGTCGCGGAGGCCAACAATGACGACGAGGAGGTCTCGGACTCCGAGACCGAGTCCAGCACCTCCTCCCAGTGGTCTACAGGCAGCGACGGCGTCAGAGCAGCAGAGGACCTGGAGCAGCAGCCGGTGCCCGCGCTTCCCCTGCCGGTTCGTCCGTGGATCGCTCCATCAAGCGACAACGGCGGCCCTGCCTCTGTTCAGCCGCCTAGCGTAGATCGCGCACAGGGTGTGGGCGGAGCGAGGCCGTGGCTCGAGCCCGTCCGCTCCACTCTACCGGGCACCCAGCCCCTCCCGCGCTCCCGGGTGAGCGCTGCGCGCATCATGGCGTGGGCGCATGCGCGCAGGGCGTACGACGCGCTACTCGGTTCGAAGGCGGGCGGGTCTGCCGTCGAGGGACGCGATGGCGAAGAGTCGGATGACGATTGGGATCTGATTGACCGGCGTGAAGTCCCGGTCGAAGACGCGGTGATGGGTGAGAACTTATGGGATTTCCAGATGCTGGAGGTCAATGGTTCCAGGGAGGGCGATGTGGATGGGGCTTGGGTATGGACCTCGGTTTCCTGAAGCTGTCAACATCATATAACTTTGACGAGATGGCGAGGTTCAGCGTGGTCATTCCGGAGGGCGCAGGGATATTACTAGCGGTTGGTATCAGTAATTGGTACTAACAGTCCGTCAGTATTGGTAGCCAGTAGTAGCAGTAGTCAGTTTCACTCAATGTCAAGCGAGCCCGTGAGCTTCAATCGACATCTGAACAAGTCAGTCGCTTCGCGCACCTCGCCTTGCAATGTGCCCTCGTTCTCCACGAAGAGTCCGGCCTCATATGATGTCGTTGCAAAGTTGAAGTATGTTACATATGTACATGCGTGACGAGGATCGGGGCTCTCATGCATCCTTGACCAAGCTGGTAACCTTCTCCTCTATCGCCTTGTCATCCATTCCTGTCCCCAAAAGTCAGTGATTTACACCCCAACACCTCGCATAGCACGATTGGGGTGGGCCTACCACTCAAACTCTCCATCTTCTCCCGGCCAAACGCATACCGCGCATACACCCGCGGCTCGATATCCAGCGCCTCGCGAATCATGATCGGCGTGTGAGGGTTTGCGCGCTTCATCGTTGGGTAGGCGCGTGTGAGGAAAGATCTGAGCCATACCTCCTACGTTAGCATGGGTGTGGTTGTGTGGGCGAGGTCAGCGGGACGACGGTACCGGATGGCATTGCTGTGCTCGCTGGTCTGGCAGTGGTGGAAGCGCAATTCTCGGAGAGTTTGGGTGAAGGCGTATTTGCTGGCCATCGCGGCGGTGTCGCCTTGTCCGTTCCTGAGACGTATTGGCCGCCAATGGCGAAGTGAAGTCGACATGAGCTTGACAGGCGGCTCTTCGGTTCAACCCCGGGACCTCATCCCCGCGTGAGCACCTCCTTAAGTCCGGCAGCTGTCGTGCCGCACCTCACCTTACCTCAAACCCACAGCCACACACACACTCCCCAGCAAACCCCCCCCACTCCACTCCACTCCGCCCCACCGACCAACGCGCGACAATGGCCACTGCAACCTTCACCCGCGCCTTCCCCCGCACCGCCCTCCGCCAGTCCCTCCTCCGCCCGCAGCCCCTCCGCGCGAACCAGCGCCGCGGCTTCCAGTCCGCCACCGAGAACGCGGCCAATGTCGTGCCACCGGAGGCCGCGCAGAGCGGGTTCGCCAAGTTCATGAACAGTCCCATTGGGCCCAAGACGGTGCATTTCTGGGCGCCGATCATGAAGGTGAGTTGGCCATTGCCCATGCGGTGAATATACAGGTGCGGGAGGGTGTCGGGACTGCAGCACGATGGACTAGAGAGCCAGCTGCGGAGAGCACCTGCTGACAACTTTACGATCACAGTGGGGCGTCGTCCTGGCCGGCGCCTCCGACTTCGCGCGCCCGGCCTCGCAGCTCTCCATCACGCAGAACATGGCCCTCATGGCCACCGGCGCCATCTGGACGCGCTGGTGCTTCGTCATCAAGCCGCGCAACCTGTTCCTCGCCAGCGTCAACTTCCTCCTCTTCAGCGTCGGCGCGGCGCAGACGGCCCGCGTGTTGATGTACCAGCGGGAGATGGAGGGCAAGGGGTTGGGGGAGGAGCTCAAGAGTGTGGCGCGGGAGGAGGAGGGGGTGCTGGAGAAGGTGGTTCAGGATCCGAAGAGTGTCGTTGAGGCGGTCAAGAGGCAGTAGTTTTGACGCGCGACAGATCGTGTGGAGTGCAAGGAGACTGGCGTGGGCAGTGGCGATGGCTGCGAGGGTGCTTCGCTGCTAGCGCTGCGGCGGGAGCGGCATGGGGTCTACGATGGGGCCCATCAATTGTCACCCACGGCGCCCTGTACAGTGTATCATGCATTACTATTTCCAAGCCGATGGAATCTTCGGACGCGACTGAAGTACCAATGGCTGACTGGTACCGCATCATTGAGTATCGGAGCAGTAGCCCGCCATCTTCGCATTCCACCTATCCTGCTTCCGCGCTTAAAACGCCGACCGGACTCTTGTTGTCACGTCAAGCAGGCCAGCCAGGACCTCCGCAATGCTTGATCCACCTTCCAGACGCACCTGCGAGCCGCAAGCGCAGAAGCGCACACAGCCAACATGCGCAGCGATCGCGCTAGAACATCTCCTTCTCCTTCCTTCCTTCTCCCACCCAATCTCGCCACATACCACACAACGTTACTCAGTCACTTGGGGAAGGGGCCCCCAAAGCGCCGGCGTCTTTGCTGGAGCATTCTTGCCCAGCTTCTTCCATTGGGTGGCCTCGATGCTCCGATCGATGGGTGACGTGGGAAAGTCACGCTGATTCCTGACAGCTCGGAGCCTGGACCTTACTGGTTGCACGGTCCACCTGCGTGCATGTAGATCAAAGGGGTGATTATAATGATTATAATGATGGATGTCTTTGGATATCGCAGCTCGTGGATCGCGGCGTATCGTGCCTACTGCAAGTGCAAGGTATTCCACACCTCCTTCCTTTTCGAACGCCACCCTCCGCTATGCAGTGCATGCCCCCCCCAACAACACCCATGACCCCGCCCCGGGCCTCGTCCAACGCCTCAAGCAAGATTCAATTCAGCCCCTGGCCTCAAGCCCCGACTCCCGTTCCGCTGAATCCTGCGCCCCTACTCATCAGAGCCCTCCTTCACCCCCGCCATCCACTACCGAAATCCGCCCTGCATGCCCTGCTGCTGCAGCTGCGCCGCGCGCGCCGCATTCAGCTCCGCGAACCAGGGGTGCGCGACGGCCTGCTGCGCGCTCCAGCGCATCTCGGGTCGCAGCTGCAGCAGCTGGCCCAGCAACTGCTGGCCCAGGGGATCGATCTGCGGCAGGTAGGACCGCAGCTCCTGCGTGCTGTACACGGGCCACGAGGTCTTGTACTCCGGGAATGTAGAGATGCCCGGCCAGGAGCGCTCGGAGGGAGTCCCCATCAGGCGGAAGATCTTCTGCAGCTGGTCTTCGTTCGTTGTCCCCGGGAAGAGCGGGCGGCCGGTGAACATCTCCGCCATGATGCACCCGGCGGACCAGATATCGATGGAGGTGTTGTAGGTGCGCGAGCCGAGGAGGACGTCCGGGGCGCGGTACCAGAGCGTGACGACCTCGTTGCTGAAGGTGTTGACGGGGATGCCGAAGGCGCGGGCCAGGCCGAAGTCGGCGAGTTTGAGTTGCCCCTGCGTGTTGATGAGGAGATTCTGGGGTTTCAGGTCGCGGTGCAGCACGCGGTTGTCGTGGCAGAAGGCGATGCCGCGCAGGAGCTGCCACATGAAGGACTTGATCGTCACGGGGTCCAAGGCGCCGCGCGGGCCGCCGGTGGGGGAGGTGTAGGAGTCCATGTACTTCTTCAGGTCCTTATCCATGTACTCGAAGACCAGCATCAGCTTGTTCTCGGTGTGGATCACGTCGTAGAGGGAGACGATGTTCTCGTGTTTGAGCTCCTTCATGAGCGAGATCTCGCGGATGGCGGTGCTGGGAGTACCTTCTTCGCTGTCGAGGTGGATCTCTTTGAGGGCCACGAAGGCGCCCGTCTGGCCATTGCGGCCTTTGAAAACCTGTGCACATCATCCATCAGCCGCTGTTGATTGATTCTGTTTGATTGAGGTTGGTGAAGGCGTACAGTAGCATACGTCCCCTCCCCCAGCTTTTCCAGCTGCTGGAAGCTGGACGGGTGCCGCTTGTCCATCGGACTGATGGTGCGCCCGCCGCCGCCGCCGCCGCCCAGGCTGCGCACGGAGATGCTGCTGTCGGTGCGGTCCGCGACGCTGAGCGTGCCGGCGTGGGAAGGGTGGAGGCGGATCTCGGGCGGTTCGCGGGTGGTGTAGGTCGGGTCCCAGAGCGTCTCGCGCGCGGTCGTCAGGTGCTCGATCACGTCGAGCTGCTGTTCGGCGGTGGCGGTGCGGGTGGGTGGGGGGCGGGGGACTTGAAGGGAGTTGGGGGGAGCCGTGGTGAAGACGTCGGTGATGTTGCCGCGGGTGCAGGTCGGGCCTTGGCACGTGAAGATGGAGCGGGAGCTGGAGCAGTCGCGGATTGATTGATTGCCGGCCGACTGATTCGTTGGTGGGGCCCGCCTTTTGATGGAGACCTCCACTGGCGGGCGGCTGCGGGGCGGCTAGCAGTAACCTCTCTTAGCCGCGCGCGTGGCGTGCCGGGGCCGCTGTGGCGCTAGCGCCAGCTTCTGGACGTCGCATCATCGAACAGGCGACTTCGATTGCCGGATGTAATCCATTCGCGGTAGGACGATATATTTGAGAGGCTACACAATTGCCCAGCGGAAGATTAAATAGCCCGGTTGCTGTGCGACCACCGGACCCGTCTCCGCCCTTCTCCCCAACCCCCTAGCCGCCACCATGAGGACGATCACCTGGGTCAAGATGGCCGCTGCGTACGACAATGCCACCCTTATCCGCCTCTCCCCCTACTGACTCACCCCAGCGGAGGCATCATGTGCATAGGCGGCCCAGCCCTAATCTACTACGTCTCGCCTACCGAAGAGGAACTCTTCCTGGTAGTCCACCCATCCGGAGAAGCCCACTCGAGTCGAGCATCCCACACTAACGTGACAACAGAAATACAACCCCGAGCTCCAGAAGCGCTCCCTCGAGCGCCGGCACGAGAAGCAAGAGGAATTCGACATCTTTGTCAACAAGTTGAAGGAGTACTCCAAGAGCGACAAGCCGAGTACGTCACCCCCCGCTTTCTCTGTCCCAAGACGAGTCGCCGTTCTATGGTGATGATGGCTAACGGTGCACGCTGTAGTCTGGAATGCGTGGGAAGACGACCTCGCCCGGCGCCGGGCGATCGGGGTCGCGGAGGAGCTGGACCGGAGGCGGACGACGGAGAAGGCGGCCGAGGCGCGGAGGCAGGAGATGAAGGAGTCGCTGCGGTAGTGGCTCGCTGCGTGTAGCTTGTTACGATGTGTGGGGTGTTCAGCTATGTGTTACTAAAGATTCCCCTCCAACCTCTCCAAGCTGTGTGTGCAGTGCTGGGAACGCTGATGTGGAAGCACGAAAGGCCCGGGCCCCTGACCAGTGACCCAGGCCGACTACTTGTCCACTCGCTAAGTAGAGCAGACCCGACCGCCTCGCAGCTACATTGAGACGCAGTGTCCAGCCGAAGAGTCTCGACCTGTCCCAGAGGGTACGCTCTCCATCCCCAGGCCCGCCATTTGCATGGTGCTCGCCGCCTCATCGCCGGCACATGCCATGCTCGCGAGCAGGGAGAACACGATGAGCTCCGTCTCCTGCCGCACCAACTGCCCATCTGTAGGCTAATGCGCTCTTGGAGGCTTAAGCGCAAGCGCACAGACTTGAAGCACGGACCGAGTGACATTGCCTCTGCCTGAGTCCCCTCATCCCCACAAAGCAGGGTGCACGACTAGCTCGTCGTCGATGAACCGCCATGCTGGCCTGCGCCCGCTGGCAAGCACACACGCAGTGTCTGCAGCCTCCTTCCTGCCGACTTGCTCCTTCGCCTTCGCGGTCCAGTCCACCTTCGTCCTCTGGCTAGCTCCATCAACGTTGCCTGTGTGCCCGCGACGAGGAGCAACGGCTATCGCAGCCTCGTCATCATCCGCGGGGTGATGCGTGCCGCCCATCTCGATGTCCTCAATCTCGCTCTCGCTCTCGCTCTCGCTGCTGGAACTCTCCTCCTCGGCGTAATTGACCGCGGGCCGCTCCCTGCGCGCGATCTTGCCGGGCCGGATGCCGATCCGGCCGTTGTTCGTCAGGTGCGCCATGATCTCCGACTTCCTCTTCTTCGGCGCCGTGGGGGTGGCATGGTGCATGAACTGCACCCTGTGTTGCGCACTGTGCTCATCCTTCACCCAAGTGGGCTCGGCTTCCTTGTCGTCCACGTCCACCTCCGCCCTCTGCAGAGCCCGGACAAAGCCAGCCGGAGCACTGAGCCAGCCATCGAATTTCTTTCTCAGCCAAGCCCGGTCACTCTCAGGGTAATACTGGTCCGGCAGCCTCCTCCGCACGGTGTCCCGGCCCTGCCCCTCCCGCTCTTGTAAAAGGCGTAGTAATTCGTGTTCCAGCCTGTCGAAGCGATCCTCCTTCGCGAAGAGTCTGCCCTTTTCGGACGCGACGAAGCGCTTGAGCGGTGGGTTGAGAGATATTCGCTCCTTCTTGCGGATGTTTTGCAGGGTGCCTTTGGTATTCGCGGGTCGAGTCCTTGGTGCTGGTATTCGCGGCTCGTGAGCTGGCACATGGGGAGGGCTTCCGGTGCACGGCTCGCCGGACTCGGATCGTATCGCCTGCGTGGAGGCCATGCTGGTGCTTGTCCAGGGTTGTCAGGTGAGTGTACGCAGGGATTGGAAGGCTAGGCTACCGTGCAGCAATTGAGCGTTCGGTGAGCGTGTCACGTGGTGTCGTGCTGCTCGATGGGTCCGCTGATGTGGTCGAGTGTCACGAGTGGACGACTGGTCCACTGTGCTTGTGTGTCAGGCAAAATCAGGTGACTGGCGCCGGAGTCCGTGACTGAAGCTCCGCTAGGGCGCGGATGGCGGATCGTGGCTCTGGTGTCAACGCTATGGCGTCCGCTTCCAAGCTGCGGAGCGCCGCGTATGATCCTATACCAGCGCTGACTGAGAGTCTGAACTGTACGTGAGCACCACGATACTGTGCGGTCGAGTGCTGCGCGGGATGGTCACCGATCGGTGTCGAGAGAGCGCTCCGCGAGCGGCATGAGTGATGCCTTTGTGGGCTGCCAGGTGATGGGTATTGACTGGTGTGCGCGCCGTGTCCTACCTCGCCGAGCTGAGCTGCGTTCCAAAGCAGCAGTATGCTTGTTCGGCGATGTCAGACCGCGGCATTGAGAGGCCAGTGGCGAGCATCATCTGACGTCCGGTCAGCGCACCCCAGGCCGGTGATGGGCCATGTGAAGCATACCCCAGCCGAGTCAACCCACCCAAGTGAGCCAAGCCTCATCCAAGCCAGCAGACCCATCTCACTCCCCAACCCCCTCATCCCACGCCCCCCGATCAAAGAAGCCCCGAATCCCCCTCGCACTCTCCGCCCCGACTAAAGCTCCCAGCTCCTCGGCCCCCGCATTCGCCACCTCCACCAGAGTCCCATAATTCAGCACCAGCCGCTGCAGCGTCTTCCCGCTCCCCACCCCCGGCACCGCGCGCAGCATATCCTGCGGCGTCGCGCTGAACACCCGCCCACCGTCGCCGTTCTCCGGGTCCGCGCCAGGTTCCAGCCCGACGCGCACCGCGTGCACTGGGTCCGGCTCGGGGGCGGATTTCTTCAGCTCGGCGAAGATCTCGGCCGTTTGGTACGGGGACGAGGACCAGATGATCCTCATCTTCGGGAACGCCAGACACAATAACACGAGTTTACTCTGCAAATCACTGCCCACCATACTCGACGTCCCGATGGTACTCGACAGATCCGCAAACGGCTCGAGCGTGAACGCCTTCTGCGCGTCAAACTCGATGAGCAGCATCGGGGACTTATAGTGCAGCAGCATGGTCTCCGCCTGGTGGTACAGCCGCCCGTCCGCGAAGGAGGAGATCAGGTCCCGGATGCTCTTCCGCTCCACGCAAATCTCCGGCGTGACGATGTAATCCCCCACCGTCAGCTGGCAGGGCACGACGACGAAGTTGCGTCCGTGCAGGAGGGAGGGCAAGCTGGATCGGAACTCGCGGACGTCTACGACTACGCGCGGAGGTTCCGCCGTTGCGGCCAGCCGGCCTCCGCCCGCGATCCGCGTGTTGACTGTGCGGAGGAAGGCCTCTTGGGGATCCGAGGTCGCGGCGTCGTGGCCAAAGGTCAGGGCCATGTTGCCCCGCTCGCGGATGAGTTTGGTGAAGGCGTCCTTTTCGCGGCGGACGGCGGAGAGGTAGCGCTGCTCTTCCACGCTGCCGCCGTAGTAGGTGAAGTAGACGCGCACCTGGCGATTGTTGTGGCTGCTCCTGTAGACTTCGATTCTGCGGATGAACGCTGCGTCAGGCTCGTACATGATCACGTACCGCGGCTTGACTTCTTCGAGGAGATGGTCGTCCATGTCGCCGTCGTAAGGGTGGATCAGGACCAAGTCTGAAGGGGGGTAGAGCTCGTAGTAGTCTTCCATATCGTCTAGTGGATCCGCACCGATATCCATTGCTTTCGTGGCGGGCGTGTCTTCCGTCTCAGCAGGCGCGAGCTCGTGCATCAGGGCCTGGATATGCGCGTCCTTGTCGCCCGCGACGTGCACACTGCCGTTTGCGGCACGTTGAGCGCCGTTCATGTTGCCGCCGCCACGCACCCGTCGCCGCTTGTTAGCTGGAGCGCGGCCACGGCTGTTCTGTCCGCC